>JACEIK010003861.1:0-34231 GCA_018107945.1 Datura stramonium
ATAAGAATTTAAAAAAAAAATTATAAATCTTAAATGGATGAATAATCATATTTCAAGGTTTAATCTAATATAGTACTTCTTTCTTCATTTTGTCTTAAACTTGTTGAACAAAAACGTCTAAAAATAGCATTTGATAGATTCGTCTTTACAAAAGTGCTTAAATGCATGCTACGTATATTTCATGTTAATTATTATAAAAAATTTATTACTACACGATTAGCGAATTAACATTTAATATAAATATTTTTATTACGAACACGCATTGTAATACAAAGTTGTATAATAGATTAAAATATATAGTATAAGTTATTTATAATATTTTTATTACGAACACGCATTGTAATACAAAGTTGGGGAGTAATAGATTAAATATATAGTATAAGTTATTCATTTAAATAATTAGCGCTTACTTAAATTATATTGTAATTACATCGGGTTTATTCCACAAAGAATAAATTTAATATCATTATTTATAAACAATATTTATTTATTTGTAATTGACATTAAGAAATTGTTATGCCACCAAACTAAAAACTCATCAAAATTAGTGAAAATCACCACGTTTGTATTAAGGTCGACCGTTTATCACACTTTTGGAGTGAGACACTGTACCTGGGCCATGTTAATGTGGGATGATTTAATGCTATTTTTCTTATTGTATTTTCTGGGTGAGTCCTAAACATAAATACATTTTTTATTCACCATATTATTTATTTAAAGCGTAAAAATCTCAATCGCTTTTTTTCTAAATATTGAATTTTTCTATATTTCAAATAAGGATAGTAAATAATACATAAAAATTAGTTATTTTAAAATATCAAATATTAGAAAATAATTAAATAACTATTTTATAAAGTGTCAACTCTATTTTAAAAGGATAAAATGAAATTACATTTTATTACTAGGTTGCCAATTTTTAAATATTTAGTAATAACTGTATATAAAACTTTATTTTACCTTTATGAGATTATTTCATCCAAAAATTCTTCCTTTTATTATGTGGGGTCTAGTCAAATACTCACAAACAAATTATAATGGCAATAGTGTAAACCAAAGAGAGAGGGAATATAAACAAGAACACTAAATTAATTGAAAAATTATATTTCTTACATTTTCTTTTCTTTTCTATTATACAATTTGGAAAAGAAGAAGGAAGAAGAAGTGGGAGGAGGAGGATGGAATTCAACGTATTAATACAAAATGAAGTTACAATGTTTAAATTATTTTTTCACACCGTGAGTTAAAAATTGGTGATAGATAATTAGTTACTTTAATTTTTTTTTAAAAAATGAATTGCTATAAGTTAACAAAATTGTTCTATGGATTTTAAAGTCTTAAATGTTACGATCTTTAATATAGTTTAAATAACAAAAAATTTAAGAAATAAAAATTTAGTCACTTTTAAAGTAATTAAATATTAGAGTTCTTACATCTTATACATAAGGAAAGTTTAATAAACATAAATTTAATTAATTTTCTAAAGTCCTTACATATTAGAATAATAATTAAGTGGAAAAAGACTCGGCCAAGTACTATTCAGTTCGTCCTCTGTAGATTCAATGCCAAGTCAAGTATCTATAAAATAATGCTATCAGACCCATTAAATTTATATACCTATCAAAAGAATAAAAAATTGAAAAATCCAAAAATAAGCATATTTTAAAATTATCATATAAAATTATAAAAACTAAAAAAAATAAAAAAAATCTTTCTTTTTTCCGTTTTTTTTTTTTTTAAAAATATTTTTAATGATTCAATTTAATTATATAAAAAATATTCGGTAAGTCGAGTGCCAAAAGAGTCAACACAAATTAAACTCAACATAGATCATTATGTACTCTGCTATCTTGAAATTTTGTGATCCCCTTTTGACTCACGAAAAGATTTGTCTCGCAAAACGTAAATAATTTCAAATGCTAATAGTTAAATGTGTATATTAAAACATAAAAATTAAAAAGATTCATCCAATATGAATCCTGTCACTCCAAAAACGACGAACATTTCTTATTTTCACCAATACTTATAAAAGGGTAATAGAAGGGAAAGAATATTGTGAAAATATTTTATAGTTTTTTTCTCAATTTTTATTCTTTTGATAGAATACAAATTTAAACAAATCTCAATCATAAATTATTTTATGCATTATACTGGCATTAACTGTTGACTCATTGAATATTACTTGATCGATCTTTTCATAATTAAATATAATATTAGAAAACAGTTAAGACAATTTGATTTGTTATTGAGTCTTTTAATGAATGTCAAAAAATTAAATCAATATTTTTTGTGAATTTTTTCATTTGAAAGTATTTTCTGACCCCTTGTTCTTCTTGTTTGGTTTTCTTGAATATTATTTTTATAGATTTTAAATTTTTAGACAATAAAAAGTGTTTGAAAATACTGTAGAAGGTTTGGTCATAATAATTTGCTAATTACTAATCGAATCGAAATAACTTCCAATCAATGGTCTATCACAACATAATGTTTAATTTGATAAGTTATTACTTTTATTATTATTATTATTGTTTTTGTTCAATATTAGAATTTTAGCAAAACTATAACAAATATAATATTTCGATGAAGATATTAAGTTCATTATCATCCGTCATGTATTAATATTATTTCAATATTTGCCATAATTACAAATTTAAGTTAACTAATTTATGAATTTGTTTCATGTAAGGTAATTGAAAATTTTATTTTACATCTCATTTAAATGCTTAATTTGTTAAATAAATATAAATTTATTTATTAATTTAATTTGCAACTATACTGCTATGTGCAGATTCATGTCTATGCCAGAAACCAAAATTATATTTTTGTGGATTATAAATACCATATCAAACTACGTGACTATTGAATCAGTGGGGAAGAGAATACTTTATTTATTTATTTTTAATGCATGCATCAATTTGCACCATCAAATTGACTACTTTTAAATTTTACAATGTCATTTAACTTTTAAAATTTGGGATAAATAGTGTAACGATTCGGACGTTGTCACGGAATGGTTAAGGGCCTAGAAATATGGAAAACAAAGTTAAAGGAGAGATTTGAAGATTGTGAAATAAATTAAGTATGAAATGGACATTTTCTGCAGCTACCGGCCCGAGGGGACCGCCGGCAGCGAGAGGGATTCCCGCCGCCGCAGCCGAGACCGTGTGGAAGGCCGCAGTCTGGGCCATGGAAAAATTGGGAGTAACCGCCGGAACCGCCATAGCCGACACTACGGCTCATGGTAGCTGTCTGTCAGGAAAAGTAAATGTGGGACAGCCGCAAATGCCAACGGAATCGAAAAATTTAAGTTTGATTTATGAGATTAACCCATTATTTCCAAATGTGAAAGAGTAAAGTTGAGAGTGATTTCTTCCCTAGAGCTAAAAAGTGGTGGTGAAAAGGTAAGTTTCTTGCCCCTAGCCCCCTTTATCGGTATTGTTTATCGTGAAAAACTTAAGGGGGACCCATTAATGGTGAAAATCAACCAGAGAACCCTAAATTGATGAACTAGGCTGAATGATGGGGAAGTAATGGGGTTTGATTGTTGAATTTGGTAATGATTACTTCTTAAGGTTCCTCTTGTTAATATTGGATCTGGGTGAGACAAGACGGGGACCTGTAACTAGGTGGGCGGAAGGGTTTCCGTTAAATTGCCCTGTTAGAAGGGTTTGATCTAATTAGGCCCTATCTTGAGGAGTGATTAACTAAGTACTATATGTGTATAGATTTTCAATGATCCGAAGTATCAAGGAAGGGCAACGCTCCTCGTAGAGTAACAAAGTCGGTGAACTTCAATTAATCGAGGTAGGTTATGGCTGGAAGGTTAGACCCCCTGTTTAATGACTTGTATGCTTAGGGTGATAATCTTACGGATCGGGTTCGACATCCCTTGTTGTGAGTTTGTCTTGCGAATGATGCATGATTACTATGTTGATAGAAAATAATGATTAATGTGTTGTTAAGTTTATGTGAAATTGCTTAGTGAATTGCTTATCATGAATTGACTACGTGAACGTAGAATTGAAAATTAGTGTATACGTGAATGTGTACGACTTGTGATGAGTTGTTGCTCTTACAAAAATTTGAGAGAATGATTGGGATGATTATATCCCGAATTGAGAGGCTCGAGCCCGAGGAGCATCCGAAACAGCAAATATTATATCGAGTAGCTCGTGTATGAGAGGAGTATCCGAACGAGCATATGAGTGGGAGCGGGTGCCACACCGATACGGTACATGAATTTCTGAGTCCCCCGGCAGTCATGATCTGATATGTAAATAAGCACTTCTCTCAAAGTGTGTGTATACGATTGTGTGGCTGGAGTTGGTGGGAGATCGCGAGGCATGTGCCCGCTGCAGCACCCTTGGTTTTGTCATTTTTTTGTGTTGTTTTGTAATTCCATTTATATTCATAAGGTTGAAACGACGAACATGCTAAGAGAATGTAAAATCATTTGTTATGATGCGAGTTGATAACGAAGAACATATTTTAATTCAAAGTGTCACTTTGTCACCGTGTGTAAATTTGAAAAATGCTGCCATGATTAATTCCGTGGACTTGCATGTCTTAATAGTTGATATGATTGTTGTTTTTAATTGTATGTGTCTGGTGGATTTATGAAGTGTGTAATGCTAAACCGTTTAATTTGACGAACCGTTGAATGGATAAACTGAAAGTGTTGCTATGTCGTTGGCTGTCAGCGCACTCCGCTACAATGTAACTATTTTTGTCGTGGCGAGACCACCGTCGCGATCAAGCGATCAAGCCGCAACGAAACGGCCAATCTGAAGTGAGTGTGCCTATTTGTCCCCTGCCAGAGAACTAGTGTGTCTCGACTTGTGTTGTACTTTCCTAAATGTCATAGACCGGTCGTATAATATTAATTAAGATACGGTTATTATTTGTGTAGTCTGACGACGATGCCTACGAGTACCGTGTTATGTAACACTCTACCCCCGTACTTCTTTTCCTGAAAGTGCAGTTCGAGCTTAGTTCTTCAGTCCTCACCGTAGAGCAAATAGTTTCCTAATTGAGAAGGTGAGTAGACGAGGTTGCAATTCACTCTCCCACAGGTATGTCTTTTCTTTTAAGACATTTGAAGATTTTGTTTTCTTTGAGTTTTTAGTTTTCTTAGTATTGTAAATAGGCGTCTGGTGCAATGACAATTAGGTTCTGGGAATTGGTTTTATTAGTTTTTGGTTTCCAGACAAGAAATCGTCCAATGTTTGCTTTAAAGAGTATGACAGCTTGTTTTTTTCATTTAATGTCTTTGCTTCTGGTCATTCTTGGGGTTGTTAATGTGTTTCACCGGTTCACCCACCTGGGAGTTAGTGTGGGTGTCAATCACGCCCACTGAATGTGACAAGTAGTGTTTATAGACATAAACATTATCTGGACAAAAAGCAAGAGGCTAAATAGCAAATAGCTAAGAATGTAGAAGCCAAGATAGGAGAGACTAAAGAGAGTTACTCTAATTCTTAAAGTTAAACATTCTACTATTTATTGAAGAACGCTGACTTGTAATATTCCAGAATCTCCAAAGTATGGTAGGATATGTGGGTTGATACTAGTGTTTTAAAAAGTTAAACGCGAGTAATGAGGCGTTTTTATGTAGCACGGGCGAGGCGTAAGCCCCGAGACACAAGGCGAAGTCTCATAGATCTGTCTGTGGCATATCTCATGTTTCAATTTTATAATTTTATTAGTAAGAAAATAAGCAAAAATAACATTTTTCAATATTTTTGAAATAAATTGCATAAATGTCACAATATAGAAAAAAATATTATAATTATTATTTGAGAAAGTATTAACAACAATAAAAAATGATAATAACCGAGATAATCTTTAAAATAAAATCATCATCTACTTCATCATTGATCCAATAGAAATTTTTCACCCTCAACTATTGATAACGGGAGCTATTGTTTATATAATTCAAAGAAGGATAAAGATAACATTGCAAGAGAAATATAAAAATATAGATAAAGGTTCTATATCCTATCATTTGTAGGCATAATCAGCAAAAAAACTATTTATAAAGTTATTTCTATGAGAGTTTGTTTTTTTTATTGATATATTCTAGAAAAAAATCACAATATGAAAAACAAGATAAAGACAAAATCATAAAGTCATTAAACTAAAATAATAAAATATTTTATATTATTTAAAAATTAGTATTTTTGTGTTTTTTAAAAAAATCAAATTTAACGCCGTAACTTAGGTTTTTATGCTCTGACTTACGTTTAGATTTAAACTTACGTCCCAAATTCCTCGCGCCACGTTTTATCGATCTATGCATTTTATTTGTGTTCGGGCGCGTTTGGTACGCCCGCCCCCAACTTGCCCCGGGACTCGCCCCAAAATACCTTTGAAAAATACTAATTGATACAATTTAATAAAGCTTAAGATGAATACAGTTTTAACACAACTCAAACACGTTTAATTAACATTTAAATTGAATACAAAACAGATCCCAACTTATTCCATTTGTAAATCTATTTCCTCGAGTAGTTAGTGGTTGTGGAATTAATATTTATTTACCAACTATGGCTAGTATTAAGACCAATATTTATTAATTCTTATGAATTGATATATATTATTTGCTCACCATTTATTTTTTCAATGTGATACATTAGTTGTTATATGACAAACTATTAAGATAACTCGTGATATATAACATTCCATCTATTTGAATATTCGTCGATTATGCCCCGAATATATATATATGTGTATATATATATTGGAAAAAGTATTTTTAATGAATTTATGCGTACACAAATGCATATTAATCCTCTAATTTAGATATTGTTGATGAATTAATATAGATAGCCCTTGTAATATAGATAGCATAATTACAGGGATAATAACATATCTATAGGACTTCTTTTGATTATTTCCATAGTTAGAATTCTATGCATGTATATACTTGCTACTTCATAGACTAATATACCAATTAATTCTCCCATATATTTGTTTTATGGTAATGCAGCCAATAACCGAGCCAGTAACGGCTTTCCGAAAGTCACCCGACTTCACCCAAGTGGTTGGGAGTTCCATCTTCTGCTTCATTTTTTAAATCTGAAACTAAGTTTAATTTTATGCCATTTTCGAGCGAAATTGGTGCTTCAAGATTCGAAATTTGAGTGGATGCTATAGATCTTTGTTGAGATCTACTAGAACTCAAACAGAAGTTTGAGCTATTTTTTGAGTCGTTTCAATAAGGTTGTTTTGTCTAACCTGGAACTTTCAAAAGGAGTATCAAAGAAGACGATTTGGGCGCTTTGATTGGGTCGTTTCTAGAAAATCTCGTTGGCTTCTCCGACATCGTCATATCTTTTTCACTAATATCCTTGTTTCGATTTTCCTGCCATAATGGTCTTCGAGACTCGATTAGATCCGGTTAATCATCTTTTTTTGGTGATTGTATTATATGATTATTTGGATATAATCCGCTTGGAACTAATTGGTTTGTCCACTAATTCTTTTAGGGTGCAAAGTGGATATTTTATTAAAAAAAGGACGATTGTATCTAAACAAAGTTCTAAAGTTGTTGTTGCTTCTAATTCATTGTCTGACAAATGGTTTTGATTTCCACGGAGGCGTACTAAATTCTCTCAATATCGTAAATTATTGAAGGAATCTGCACTGCGCCAATGCTTTTGCTCGATTAAATAAAACATGTCTTATCACCTATTCAAATAAATGAGTTATTGATTTAGGTGCCACAAATCATACGATATGTAATCCTAATATTTTTCTAGTTTTCGATCACACAAAGCACCCTTTTCCGATCATTGAAGTTGATGGATCAACTTATAACAAAAGATTGGATATGGGACCTAAACCAACCCCCACTATTACCCCCCGTCATTTGTTTAAATCTACCAAAGTTGGCTTTAACTTAATTTATGTGGAAAAGTTACGAGACCCTGCATCATTATATCTCTTTTTTCTAGATCATTGCCTATGAATCAAGTTATCGTAAAGGATGTATCCAAGATCTCTCGTGATTCTTTGATGTAGAATGGGAGCCTCACTAATGCCCGCTCTAAAGTGTCGTGTCTCCATTTAAACCACATTGTTGATTAGGACATCCTTCTCTACCGTTCAAGAAGCCTCGTCCTCAACTCTAGAATATTTCTTCATTAGAATGTGAGTCATGCAATTTCTCAAAACATCATCGTATCTCAGGTAAGTCCAAGGGTTAATAAACGGTTGAGTCGGTTTTCGAGTTAGTTCATTCTGATGTTCGGGGCTATGTCCTATTATTTCCATAACTAGGCATAAATTTTTTTACTTTTGTGGATGATTTCTCTTAGATGACTAGGATTTATTTTATGAAAAGTTGATTTGAAGTATTTACTCATTTTTGTGTCTTCCGTGGTCAAGTAAAATTCAATGCTTGGTACGTACTAAGAAGTGACAACACTAAAGAATATATGTCGTAATTGCTCTAACTATACACGAGACAACACCTGCATTCTCCACCGTTGTTTATATGTCGGGACACACCCCCAAAATGGAGTTATCGAGACGAAGAATGTGACATTTATTTCCGAGATACTGCACTTTTGGGACACCAAAAATAATTATTTAGTTTTAAAAAAAAAAAAGAAAGGTATATGTGGGGCCAAGGCCCATTCAATAGAAAGAATTAAAAAAAGGAAAGATAAGGAAGTGGGTAATACCATCTACTAAAGAAACAAAAAAAATAGAAGGGCATTTCAATAAGCACCAAAAGAAAAAAAACGAGGAAGCATCAATAATTTTCATTGAAGGAGTACCAATTTTTCATTGAAGGAGCATGAAGTGGGGGATAATTCAAGACTAGAAAAAGGTAAATTTCTCAACTTAGTTTATAAATTTAATTCATATAAATGTATGACTATCGAATTGAGTCAGAGAGTTCGCAATCATGTTAGAAAAAATGGAGTGGAATCTATTAAATTCTCATGAACCGAGTGAATACATTAGGAAGACTAGAGTGTAAACACTTGTGATTTCTGTGATATACCAAGAAAAAGTAGAATGGATGTGAAGATTATTTGAGTTTGTTTTAACCATAAATTTAGAGAAATTTGGCACAAATTGATGAATAAATTATATGAATTAGTTGAAATTAGTAGATTTTGAACTAAATTACCTCATGGCATGAGTAATTATAATTTAGGCATCATGTTTAAACATGAAATTAAGGGAGGGTTGGGTATTGTCAATTATTTAAGAATTAGCCTAAAACAAAAATTAACACGAGATCGATATGAAAATGAGATTATAGATTGATGGAAGGAATTCATACTAACATGCACGAGGCGACGAGTTTGGATACACGTCGACACGAGCAATGCAGTGTGCTGACCTTACCACAATTTATATTTTCAATTTGCATGGATTTATAATAATTTTACAAGTGAAGTGTTACCGAATACTTTGAAATTTCATGTGGGACGAGTCTTAATCTTGATACGATGCTAAAATGGCTATTTGAGAAGTTATCACCCGTTATTTCACATATTTTCGCTTCTTGAGAGATTTTACGCTACTTGATAACTAATTATCTTGACAAGTGTTTGTTAAGTTTGATATGATATGATTTTAAAAAGAAACAACATGCCATGTATCTATTTTAAAATGTTTATTTCAAGTAAATACTAATTAAAGATAAGATTGCTCGAGTAGGCCTCATGGATTCCGTGAAATAACCCATGCTCGTTAGACCTCGGGGTGTACCAGAGCTTGGCAGATTACCGTTATATCCCTCACTAGTGGGAAGGCCGAACTAAGATATAGCCATGTATCACCTCTCAAGGTAGAGAGCCACACCGACACATGATTCATCCTCGAAACCTCCCAAACATAAGATTTGATATGACAGTTGTTTACCGAGTTATTAATGTAATGCTTAATTGATTTCTCTACGTACATGAAATACATAAACTAACTGCTGTTATTATTTCTAAAAGTCCATTTGTTTCATGATATTTGATTATTCTTACTAAGATATTTTTTTACTTGTCCCCATTAAAAACGCCAGGGTTAATTGCTACTACTCACCGAGCTAGCGACTCACTTCCGCTATTTTTTCACAGGTCACAGATAACGCAAGTAGAATCTGCTAACCAAAGCTGCCTGCTGATAAATCAAAGTAGCCTATGCTATTCGCGCTGCAAGGACTTATTTAATTTTATGGTCTTTCCTCAACTTTGTAGTCACCCATAGCCATCACTCCGGGTCATTAATATCCTTCCATTATAATGTATCATTAATTAAAGTATTAGACTTATTATCGTATTTGGAGATTTAATTTATACTGTGACATTTCCAGTAGAATGTTAGCCGATATTATAGCATGTGTCAGTGATATTACTAACCGCTTGTGGATTTCGAGACAAAAATTGGATAGGCCCAAAAACAAAATTCTCGCCCATTTTTTGTAAAATTCTCATACGCTTGCTTGGGGTTCTATCTTCTTAGCCACAGTGTCACGATACTAATTTTGGGTCAGACAAAGTTGGTATCGTAGCCTTAGGGTTAGGTTAATCATGTGACTAATGAGCACATGTCAGTAGTGGAATCTCAATTATAGTTATGTACCTGACCATTTCTATAATCGTTATTCTACTGGGGCATGATAGACAATCTTGTCCTGCCTTTTCTTATTCCTCCTTACATGTGACATTTAGAACCAAAAAGATGAATCTAACAATATTTATGTTGTTAACTAGATGGCTCAAACTCAAAATCTAGCAAGTGCAGCTACAACAATCTCACTAACACCTAATTCCACCGCTGGCCAAGATGAGCTCGTAGAAAGTGGGAGAGATAGGGGCCGCGTACCACCACAGCAGGTCGAGTACCACCACGAGAGTTACAAGAGAGCCTACTCCCAAAGAAGTGTTATTCCACCTCCACCATCACAATGAGGGTGTTAATGGCAGAGGTACTTATCTCCATAGTAGAGAGCTACAGAGAACTTGGTCGATGTATAACGGATGTGAAGGAGAGGATTGACAAAGAAACATTTGTATCACCATATATTGCACTAGCTCAAACACAGCACTACCAAACAACCCCACAAAGACTTATACTGGGAATAAAGAGGTATCTTTGCAAGATTTTCGAAGTCAAGTCACCACGATCCACAAAAACTGAGAAGTTCCGCTGATCCTCAAAGTTTCTCGACGGGACACTTAAAGCATTACTAGTACTAGTGGGTATCCAACGAGAGAGCCACGGAGCTTGCAGACAAACTAGATGACATGGCTAATACATGGTATGAAACCATACCGTTTGGGGGAAGGTACGCAGGAAAGCAAAGACCATCGATACGGGATGAATTCTACCAAGTTGTTCATGGATCACTTTCTTCCTGGGAGCAAGATGAGTATGCAACATGCCGTGGAGTTCGAGAGATCGTCCAGACTCCAGACATGGACGCATCAACATATAATACTCAATCTCAGAAGATGGCCCTATATGCCCGCATGCATCACGGCTGAAATGACACGCAGGTTCGTTAACGGGTCGTCGGGTTTGCCTATACAAGGGCAAGCAGATCCAATGCATGAAGACTTCGACCTACCTGCATTGTTGACCTCGCTGTAAAGATAGAAAATAAAGAAATTTATAACTGCAACCAACGAGGTACCTAGCATGCCAACACAAGGGGGATCTTTAGGGTGACTTTAGTACAAATAGCATAGTGCGAGATCGCGACAATGTTCTGTGGTACACAATATATTAATGATAGATATGGTATCACATTCCACATACGTACCACATCATAGATATGGCAATAAGTGACCGTTATAATCATCCGAACATCGTAATTCGCGCATGTATGCCACTACCCACCTACCGCACTGCTAAGCAGGAGCAATATTTGGGCCAAGGCGTGTGTTGAACGGAGGGTGGTTTCGCTAGGCCGCTAGGAAATTACCTAAGGTACCGCTCTCAACCTCCAAAGAATTCCAAATAAAGCCCGCTCAAATACCGCGCACCGTCGTGCTATTCATAATACTGTGTACAATAAATAAACAGGTCGAGGTATATCAAGATCGCCATTGGGAATCGTGACGCGGAATGTCAGTAGAAGTGTGCGCAAATTTTTGCACTTATTAGACAAGATGTCTGTGCCTCAAAATGCAAAGGTTACATGTATTCATTCGCTTTGTTCATTTGATGCAATTTCTTTGATAGATCCAGTGTCTACTTCACTCCTATATGTCCTCTTATTTTGCTTTGGCGGCCGATGTAATAAACTGAGATGTTAAATTATCCTTTCTGCTAAGTTACCCCGTGGAGATTCTATGTTAGTTGAATATGTGTATTGAGAATGTCGATTCGAGTCGGTGGTAGAAATACTCCGCTAACCCGATAGTACTATATGATTGACTTTGGATGTGCTGTGGAATGGGAATGGATCGTTATCTCCTCATATGTTACGCGACCGCCCACGCAAAATAACCAAATTTGAGATACCTAACGAGCCTACTTTTGTATTATGGGGTCAAGTATCGGTTAATAAGGTTATATCTCTGCGAAGGCCCAACGACATCAAGAAAGGTTACATGGGTCTCTTAGCTATGGTAAGGGACACAGAGGAAACCCTTAGCTGGAGTAAGGTACCAACGGTGAAAGAATTTCGATGTATTCCCGAGGGACGGCTGTGATTACCTCCCCGTATGAGAGATATATTTTGGTATTGATTTAACACCCGAGACACTACAAATATCTATACCTCTATATCGTATGGCACCAAGTTGGAGCCGAAGGAGCTAAACAACAGCTATGTGACTCATAGATAAGAATTTTATTAGACCGAGCATCACCAATGGGTGCACCAATATTGTTCGCAAAGAAGAAAGATGGGTCTCTAACAATGTGCATCGACTATGAAACTAAACAAGGCAACAATACGTAACAGTATCCTTTACCTCGTATAGATGACCCGTTGATCAATTTGCAGTGAGTCGTCCACTTTTCGCATCGATCTTCTGGATCGGCGCATTGTCACCCAGATACAAGAGAATAAGATATTTCAAGATAGCATTCTAACTAGGTACCTGACACTTACGAGTTCCTAGTGATGCCTTCTGATGGAAAATCCTCCCCACCCGCATTCATGGACTTGATGAATAGGTGTTCCGGCCGATCCTGTGGATGTTTGCGATAGCATTTATCGATGACATCCCTATATATTCTCGTAGCCGAAGAACATGAGAATCATCCGAAGATTGTGTTGCGTACACTACGAGAACATAAGCTATATGCCAAGTTCTCAAAGTGTGAATTTTGGCTAGACTCGTGAGCATTTCTCGGGGCATGTCAGTATCCAAGGTCAGAATTACTTATAAGGATCCTAAAATATGTAAGCTTGTACATAAATGGTCTAGACTTACTTGAATTTTATTACAAATTCTAGGGCTTTAGGCTTGGAAAGTTTCTACAGCGCGAGTAAAGATTTCTCCAAAATAAACTCTATTGACTCAAAGTTAACACATAAATATGTGAGATTCCAAAGGGATGTAAGCACGTGAGCAGAGTTTTCAAACTCAAAACATGTTTGACCACTAGACTGTATTAGCCATACCTCATCGTGCTCGATATCTCAAAGATCTGTGGATACTTCGAGAGTGGGATTAGGATGTGCTCCTCATGCGCGTGGTCGTAAGCAGCCTATGCTCCGAGACATGAAGAAGTACCTTAACAAAACTATCCCACATGATTTAGAGATAGTTGCGAGTATTGCTCTTAAGATTTGGAGGCATTACTTATAATGTAGCATGGAATCTAGAGGATTTATACCCACTTAAGAGCTTGAAGTATATTTTCCAATAGAGACATCTAAATCTTCAGTCATTTCAAGATGGATGGTACTGCTTAAGGATTATGATTGTGTTATTTTGTATCATCCTGAAAAGCACCTGTGGCGATATCGAGTAGAAAATACATGGGCGCTTGTCACATAGCTCCCGAAAAGAGATTGTTAGCTAAGGAAATACATAAACTCGAAGGCAATGTGTTGTTAGATTTTGGGTGAAAGATTCGTATACATTATTGGCTTACGTGCAAGCAAAATCTCCAATAGTAGAACGCATAAAGGCTACCTAATACGAGGATAAAAATTTTGCAAATAATATATTTATGTCCAATCAGGTAAAAATAAAAAGATGACTGCGAATGTGACGATGTTTTGCGACTAGGTAATTGATTACGTGTACCGTATATAGACGGGCCGAGACGAGTTATCCTCGAGGAAGCTCACAACTCCAAATACAATTCATACACCCCTGGTTCCACTAAAATGTATCGTGACCTAAAGCAATTTGCATCGGTGGAAGGTATGAAGAAAGATGTTGCTAACTTTTTGTTTTAGATGTTTGACTTGTCAAATGTTAAAGCCGGCACGCGACCCGCGGACTACTACATGGGACGAAATTCCGTAATGGAAACGGGAAAGAGTTACCATGGATTTTGTGATCGGGCTACCACGAACCCTGGGAGGCGACTCAGAGTGGGTAATTGTAGACCCATCAACAAAATCTACAGACACTTCCTCCGTAAAGACTACATATGGTGTAGTGAGATATGCAATAAATATATTACGAATGAAATTGTTCGACTCCTTACAGTTCCGGGGCATTCATCATCTCCGAGCAGAGGATCACACTAGTCTCACGTTTGGAAATCCTCCAAAAAGCATTTGGCGCACTTATAGAGATCTTAAGACGCATTTCATCCGCAAAACAACCGGTAATCCGAATGTACTATACAAATCTTGGAGGATATGCTGAGAGTCAGGTAGTTGGGATTCTTATCTACTATTAATGAGTTTGCCTATAACAACAACTTTCATTCAAGTATTCATATGGCTCATATGAGCTTTTTTACGATAGAAGATGCCGTTCTCCCATCTGATGGCTCTCAAGTTAGAGGAGGAAATGTGTCGGGACCCACTTGGTGCAACAAGCTATTTACAAGGTCCAAGCACTAGACAAAGAGGTTGCTCTCAAACTTAAAGTGGACAAAAGTCTTATGGATAAGAGAAGGTTTAGCACTATAATGGGGATAAAAATTTTCTACGAGTCTCCCCATGAAGGTGTGATGCCGTTTGGCAGAAGTGGTAAATTAAGTCCAAGGGTTTATAGGACTACAAGGAGATACTGACTCGAGTAGAGAAGTAAAGTATATCGCTTTGGCACTTTCACGCAGATGTCTTTCATCCATCCAAGAGCTCATGTCTCCATGCTAAGAAATGTACATTTGACTCCTCTCATATGTTGAGGCACAAATTATACAGCTTGATAAGAACTTGACATGTGAGGACGAGCTAATGACTATTATTGACAGACAAGTAAGGAAGTTGCATTCAAAAAATATATCTCAGGAAAGTCTTACGGAGAAACCATATAGTTGGAAGAAGCTACTGGGAGTCGAAATGATGATGCGAGTCAAGTACCCTACTCTTGTTTCGTACTACATGTATGTATTTATGTTAAATTCGAGGGACCGACTTCATAAGGTGGGGAGAATGTACACCAAAAACATAATTATTTAATTTTTTTTTTTAAAAAAGAAGGAAAGGGCATAAGGGGGCCAAGGCCCATTCAATAGAAAGAATTAAAAAAGGAAAGATAGGAAAGGGGTAATACCATCAGCAACAACAACAAACAAAAAAAACAGAAGGGCAGCCCCGTCGAAGCACCAAAAGAAAAAACGTGAGGGAGCACTAATTTCATCTAAATGAGCATGAAGTGGGGATAATTCAAGACTAGAAAAAGGTAAATTTCTCAACGTAGTTTATAAATTTAATTCATATAACCCATGACTATCGAATTGGAGTTGAGAGTTCAAGAATCAAAAGTTAGAAAAAAAAATGGAGGAATCTATTAAATTCTCAACGAACCGAGTGCAAGTAAATTAGAAGATTGAGTGTAAACACTTAGACTTGTATACACCAAAAAAAAAGTAGAATGGACAGAAGATTATTTGAGTTTATTTAAGCGTAAATTTAGAGAAATTTGTGCGAATTGATGAATAAATTATAAGTGAATTAGATGAAATTAGTAGATTTTGAATGCTTAAATTCATCTTATATATGAGTAATTATAATCGACATCAATGTTTAAACATGAAATTCCAGGGCTGGGTATTTTCACTAGTTATGAATTAGTCAAAACGAAAAATCACACGAGATTGATATGAAATGATTATAGATTGGATTGAAGGAAGTCATACGGGTTTGGTCGAGGCGACGAGTTTGATACTTCGACACGAGTACAAAGAGTAGTGCCCTTACCACATATTTTCACAATTTGCATGATTTATAATGATTTTACAAGTGAAGCTGCCATCGAATATTTTTGAAATTATGTGGGACGAAAGTCTTAATTCGATACGATTGCCAAAATGGCTATTCGAGAAGTTATCATATTGCACATATTTTCGCTACTTGAGAGATTTTACGCTTACTTGAGAATTAATTATCTTGACAAGTGTTTTGTTAAGTTTGGTATGATATGATTTGAAAAGAAACAACATGCCATGTACGCTTGAAAATGTTTATTTCTAAGTAAATACTAATTAAAGATAAGATAGTTCGGGGAGTAGACCTTGGATGGACCTCGAGCTAACGACTGTCTGCTAGACCTCGGTGTATCTTGTATTTACATATTACCGTTACAAATTTCATGCTGGGAAGGTAGAACTAGCATATAGCTATAGACTACCTCTCAAGGTAGGGAACCACACCGATTACACGATTCATACTTGAAAACCTCCCAAAAATATAAGATTCTGATATGACAGTTGTTTACCGAATTATTACCTAACCGCACTGATTTCTACGCGCATAAAATACATAAACCGATCATTGTTATTGATTCTAAAAGTCCATTTGTTTCATGATATTTTAATTATTCTACTAGCATATTTTCTGACTTGTCGAAATTAAAACGATTTCTTGCTTTACTGTTACTCACCGAGCTACGACTCACTCCCCCGCTTATTTTTTCAAAGTCACTGTGTGACGTGCTATGCAGTGGAATTCGCTTAACCAAAGCGCCAAGCTGATAAATTTCCCGTGAGCCTCAGCTATTCGCGCTGGCAAGACTTATTTAATTGTTGGCGTGTCTATTCCTTTGAACTTAGGTCGCCTCCATATTCATTTCATTCACGCTACGAATATTCTTTCGTTATGATGTAATTTGCGACTGTATTAGACTTATTATCGTATTTGGAGAGGAATTTTGGTATTGTGGACATTTCAAGTAGAATGTTGGCTGATATTATGGTATGTGTTGGTGATATCGATTGCTCAGGGATTTACGAGATGTGTAAAAATTGACAGTACTTCAAAAATAGGGAAACCGCCGATTTTCGTAAAATTTCTTTTAAGGCTTGCTTTGGGGTTTTATCCCCAGCGCCTAGCCATGATCCCAGCTTGGATCGTGACACTTTTATTCCGTATTTGGCGTTCCTATAGCCAGCTTTACGGTCGAATATCATTTAACATAACACGTGCTTCCAAAGACCTTAGGTTCCACAGAAATAATGATTTATTTGAAAAAGAACATCAGAAGGTACATTAATTACCGCTCTTCGTTGTGCACCACCCACTATTGTACCTTTAGTACCTACTCTATCTACGATATCAAGGCCTCCAATTGTTCAAGTTTTCTCAAGGAGGCAGTAGGTCACGACATGTCATGCATCAATTTTGTCATCATCTAACCTCCGTAAAACCTTTTTTACCTCCCTATTGCTCTTCACAAAGGTACACGTACTGGTAAATCCACATATTCCATCGCTAATTATGTTTCCTATAACCGGTTATCCTCTATGTCTAGATCTTGATTGTTTAATTCACCCTACCTAAAATAAGCAAAGCAGGCTGGAATCATCCCGGGATGGTCTCGATGCAATGCTTCGATGAAATACATGCCTTAGAGGAAAATCAAACGCGGATTTGGCTGATTTACCCAAAGGAAAGAAAGGCTGGGCACAAGTGTTCACAAGCAGTTAATCCGCATGGTTCTCGTGGCAAGACTTAAGGTCGATCAGGCTAAATGGGTATGCTCTGCACGTATGGGGTGACGCCAACACCTTCTCCCCAATTGCCAAACTCACATTTTTCCACTTGTTTATTTATCTAGACGTTTCGAGCATTGGCCTTCGTATCGCTAGATATCAAAAACGATTCCTTCACTTATGATCTACATGAAGAAGTGTACATGGAGCAACCATCCGATTTTGTTTGATGGGGGATATGGGAAAGTTTTGTCATCTGATGAAATCCTTAAAGTACTAAAGCAGAGTCCTCGAGCTTGGTCTCAAGTCGAGTGAGGTAGTTCAAGAGTTTAGTCAAGAAGAGTAAACGTAATCACCTGGTCTTTATAAGCAATCTGCACTTTCTCGCTTGGTTATATATAATACGATATTGTTATTACATGAAGTAACTCGTCATGATTTCCTCTCTGTCCTTTCTTCGCATACTAGAATTCACACGAAGGATTTGGGCTCATTAAGATACTCTTGGGGAATGTATGAACGTAAGTAAGAAGGAAATTTTTGTCTCAAAAAAAGTATATTCTTGACTTGCAAAAACAGAAAAGTTGGCAACCAAGCCATGCAATAGTTCAATGGTTTATAATGTGTATCTAATGAAAGATGAAAGTGATCCATCTTGACATCCAGAGATAAAGGAGATTACTGGTAAATTAAATTATATAACGATAACTCATCCGGACATTGCTTTTCCTATAAGTAGTATATGCTCCAAGTTGATTCGATTTTTCATTAGAAAATTACTAAACCAATTATTTTGATTTATTAAATTCATAAACCAAACATCAAATCAACAAAAATAAATTTTCGACTTCATTTTTAATCGATTCTTTGATTTTTAGTTTTTTTAAACTAATCAAAATGGGCTAAAAACAAACATAACTAAATTATGCCTTTATATTTGATTTTTTAAAACTAAATCAAATGTAACTAAATTAATCAAAATTAAAAACTACAAATAACTTTTGAAGTAATAAAAAATCGAAGAAATGGATGCAAATAAACGACTTAACTCATAAGAAACGTAGAAAGAAGAGATACCAATGTAAATCAAGAATGGTCGTTTTTTTTCTAACGCCAAACCAATCAAACCACATCATACTCCAGCTTTTTTCTCGATTTTGACTTGATTTCCTCGCTGGTCACTTTGACTTAACGATTTGGCTTGTACACCCCTTAGCTATAAGTGTTGTTAGTCGGGCCATGTCCACCCCTACATTCAAACATTGGGCAAGACTTCTGAATAGATTTTATGTTACCTAAAAGGAGCCCCTTTACTTGACATATTATATAGCAACCATGTGCATTCTCATATTTGAGCATTTTAAGTGGATGTGCTGAGATGGATCCAAAATTGATGGAAGGTATACTTCTAGTTATTGTGTTTTGTAAGTGGAAACTCCGTATCATGAAAAGTAAGAAACAAAATATTGTATCTAATATGTAATCCGAATATGAGATATGACACGAGTCAGTGTGAGATTATGTGGATATATCAATGCAAGAATAAAGTATGGTGTATGCCACACCAACAAAAACTTTGGCGTGACAATCAAGTTGCTCTTAATATCACCTCACCCCAAGTGTATCATGAAATAAACGAAACAAATTGAAGTCAGACTGGTCAAGCCCATTAATGAGAAGATTTAGGAAAACTTGATTTCGACTCATTTATTCACAAAAGTAATATCAAGTGAAACTCGAGTTGATTATCTCTGAGTGTTAAAGAATAAATATAGATATTCCTTGTAATATAGATAACATAATAATAGAGATTGTAACAAATCAGATTTTCTGCTTGATTATTTCCATAGGTAGAATTCACGCATGTATATATACTTTGCTACTTCATGGAATAAAGATACTTCTAAATAGTTTGGAGATTATAACAAGATAATACTTATGTATCTTCGTTTGAATATGCATAAGGTTTTAAAAATAAAGAAACTTTTTAAAATTTTTTTATGTTTAAAATTAAAATGTGTATATTATATTAAAATGTTTTAAATTTTTTGTAGTTTTGACATCATTATAGAGTAGGATAGCAATTGGGGGTAGGGATTTATGGCGGAACTGGATGAAATATATGTGTGTGGGACAGTTAAATAAGCTTATTAAAAAATGAAAAAAAGTGAAAAAAAACTTCTCTCACGTGTGAGAAGGCTTCTGCCATGCGATTTATGCGAGCTTAATAGTGATCTTTTAAAAAATAAATTTTGATCTTGACACAAATGTGAGCCGATATTCCAAAATAAGCCATTTAATTATCATACTCAAGTAATTTTCTCTTCTTTAGTTTTCTCCCCACTCTAAATTGTTATTTATTTATTCTTATGGTTTGACATTAAGGTGTGCTCAATTGATAAAAATTTTAAAAATATTTTCCTTAGGAAAGCAAGTTCCTCGAAAGATGCTAAAAACGACTTCTCATAATAAAAGTAGCGAAACAAGTTACATTATCTCCTTCCCACCTCACAACCACTCATAACACCATCACACTACTCTCAATCCCACCTCATCCTCATAATTATGTCTTAGACACATGCAAATATTCTTTTTACTTGTGATGTTGATAACATAAGAAAATAGTTATAGAAAATATTTTCTTGAATTTTTTTCTTTATACCGAACACACTCGAGATTTAAAAGTGTGGAGAGTGGCTTAAAATTATTTATCAATAAAATAGGAAAATGATTAAATTTGAGCCTCCTCTTACTTTAAGTTTAATGACTAATTTTATCATCCGTCATGTTTGCAAGGTCAAATATACCCTTGTTGTTATCAAAGCATTCAAAAATACCCCCCTCATTTGATGAAGATGATATTTAAAATACCCCTATTTGGGAATTCCATCCAAATGAGAGGTATTTTTAAATACTTTTGAGAATAAATGTGGGTATATTTGGTCCCATAAGTATTTAATAAAGAATAAAATTAGCCACCAAACTAAAGCAGCAGGAGTATATTTGACCCTTTTCCCATAAAAATATTATATTAAGAGAAATTATACACCAAGATTTTTTTTTTTTTGACAATACAAATTAAAGAAATTTTAAAAAATAAAACTTAGCAAATTATGAAGTATAATTTATGATTTCAAAATTAATTAAAAATATCAAATTAAGTGTTACGTGGTGCGAGACGATGCGTAGTCAAGTCTTTACGAATTTATGTGAATTTTTCTCAACCGACACCCGCCTCATCGTAAAAGGAAAAGACAGTTGTTTCCTGTTACTAAGTCCTAAGTGAACTCGAGAGAGATGTAAGCCATACAATGTGTGGAAGGGCTTCACATCGAACGAGTTATCCTCCCAATATATGAGATTTAAATTAATTATTAAAATTTACTAGATATAAAAAATAACATTTTTTAAAAATAATTAAAGAAAAATTAGACATACAACTTTTTAAACCTTAATGGAAAATTCTTCTACATTTTTATACTCTAACCTATTTTTCAATCTTTCCAGAAATTCCTTATCTCGAAAAGAATTTCTTTAAAAATATCTAAAATAGTAGCAATTTATATTAATTAGGATTAGTCAATCAAATTATCCTTTTTTAAAATATTAGGATAATAATAACGATTGATCAAGAAGTTGGTAATATTTTGAGAAAAAAATATTTTTTTTTTATTTTTTCAGAAACCACTTTTGCTATTATCACTCAAGTGCACTTACACTTTTTCCTAAAATTTTGGTCAATTCAAATATATATTGCTTAATTCAGTTACCATTTTCTGGCCAAGTCAATCACCTAGTAGTGTACCTATTTCAAGAGCAAGTTAGTATGGATGCGTTGTCACTGGTCCTAAATAAGGGTGTATTTGGTAGGGGAGAATTTTTCTATTTTTGGTTGAGTTAAAACTTTTAAAATATTAAAAAAACAAAAAAAACATTTGAGATAGTCAGTTATATGAAATTGGAAATTAAATTATGATTGAAATAAATTAAAAATATTAATTTTAATATTAATTTTTCATATTCATCATCTCTCTTCCCATTCTCTAATATATATCACCTTCACCGCCACCCCATAATCTCAATCTCTATCTCTATCCCATATCCTATTTATCTAAATTATATATAAATATTATTTATCAAAACACTAGAAAAGAAATCAAATCATTTATATTCCAAAGTTTTTTTTTCTTCGTACCAAACACACACAAAAATTTTCACATTTCACATTTTGATTCTTTTTTTTCATAATGTTTTTGTAAAATATAATATTTAAAATTTTCTTTAATATTCTCTTAATCTGAATATGTGATACGGTTTAAGGAACGTATCTACAACTAATCATTTGAATTAGTATTCAGGTGAACAGAAACAGTCCATAATTAGAATATTATGTTATGATTAAGCTAAGAGCAAAGTAATAGTTTTAACACAACTCAAACACGTTTAAATTAAATTAAATACGAAACAGATATTCTGGTGAGTAATTAGCAGTTGTGAAATGAATATTATTTATCAACTATGGTTAGTATTAGCACCAATTTTAATTAATTCTTATGAATTGTTATTATCAGCTAGCACGAGGGAATAACAAATTGAGGAAGGAATTATTTTTTCTTATACGGACAAAAATAGGATAATACTTACCCAATTTAGTTTGATTTTTGAATGTCAAAAAATAGTCAGAGTTTTTTATTTTTATTTATTTTATATTATTTTTACAAAATATCTAAAGACCCTTCTAAAATTGGTATTTGTATAATAACAATTCCATCTGCTAAGATACATTTCAGAATCTTTACATAAATTGATTATTTAAGTATTATTTTTCAAAATCACTAAGATGAGCCAAATAAATAATTATTTGAAAAATAAGTCTAATTTCATTGTATATGAAATATTTTTTCTAATTGGTTATTTATATAAGCAATTTTTTTGAAGGTTACGAAAGAAATGCTTAATTACATAAAATCAATCGGATATCTTATTTGAATATTTGTATTTATGCAAATATATAAATAGATTATATTTTGATTGATTCTAAAATAAAATCTTTTTTAGCACAAAAAAAAGGAAAGAAATCTCACCAAAAAATATCACATTAAGGAGTAAAGTAAAATTACTAAATTTTCATTATAATTCACATGTGACTCAAACAATAATTTCCTTACAAGGGGACGATGAATACTTGGATGGTCTTTCTTATACTACTATATACATATCACTCTTAATTTTATATTACGTAATTCATATGTTTCATGTCTATTATAAGTACATATAATTTGGAGAATATGGTCTCCTATAATCATTTATAAATTTAAATATACGAAAATGGCATGTTTAAATTTTTTATATATGTGAAGTTCTCTTACTTGTAATTTCATGGACTTTATAAAGTTGTTGAATTGAATAATTATGTGCTAGGGTTGTTTACAGTTTCTTTAGTTAAATTTTTAAAATTCGCTTATTTTTCAAAAATTATATTTTTTAGAGAGTATCAAAAGATATATTAATATTAGAGCCGTAATTTGTGGTTTATCGTCATTAAGGATTGAAAATATTTATGGTGAAAAATTATTTTTTTTTGAAAATATTTTTTACTACTATAAAAGTATTTTTTTTTTCCAAAGCTTTTTCTTCTTTTTCATACTCTTTTAATTCAGTTTTAATTATTGAAATTTTTTTTTTTCCTAAAAGCTTTGATCAAACATCACAACTATCTAAACTAAGCAATTTTTTTTTTTTAAAAAAAAAAAAAGACTTTAAATTTTCTAAACCTTTGCCAAACAGGTTTCTTAGAAACTTCGTTTACTTTCATTAATCAATAGATTACAATTTGAATCACCAATTTGAATAACATAAACTTTTATCTTTCTTCAGTATAAACACTCTAAAAATAGAACTTGTTTTACTTTGATTAGCTTTTTTGACAAATTTGACTAGATTTAAACCTATGAATAATAAATAAACTAATTTAAGAGAGGATTGGCTTAATTTTCTGTTCAAGACATAGTGCTTTGACTATTAATTTCCAATTTTGGGTCTCATAAAGACACAAAAATGTTTTAAAATTTGGGCTATATACTATAAGGTTTCATTAAGAATATTTCCTAACTTAGGATATTTCTGGTCAAAAATTAATTCAAATGAAGTCCAATTAATGACGAATTTTGTAGGACCTAGAATAGTAACAGAATATTTCTCATTAAACCATTATAGAGACATCGGCTGTTACAAATGTTGATACTTAATATATTTATTACTCTCCCCGTCTTTTGTCTCAAATTACTTGTCACATTTTTTATAAAGTTAAATTATCATATTAATATAGAAAAAATTGTATTTTATAATATTCTTTGTGTACTTTAAAGAATAATTAAATTAATTTAGATAAGTGAAATATAACAAGTATTTTAGGACAGAAAAAGCAGATGATATTGATACACATCTATGAAATATAAAATATATGTCAAATGGACTTAACATATATAGATTGAGAGAATAAATATTATTTTACACAGTTGTAAGCTTTTACAGTAAGTTGTGCTTGTGAAGGAAAGAGGGCTTGGTTTCTGCAAAAGAAATGATATGGGTGCCTCATTTTGTAATAATTGTAATTTGCACAATGCAAGATTAAAGTTTAAATCAAGACAAATAAATTTTTAGATGACATTTGTTCCTTGAAGCTCCTTTAAAATTTTCAGAGTACATAGTTTTGGTATACATGTAGGGTCAGCGTTAGATTTCTAGTTACAAATTCTCTAGAATTTAATAATTTTGATTAAAATCATGTATATGCATTAAGAAATTTATTTAATATTTATAAATAATTTATCTCCATTTATGTTGTTAAGGCTCTTTAAAAATACCCATGCATTGTTGGAGAATTCAATACGGGTGCGGTAAAATTTTTGTAAGGTCTGAACAACATAAATCTCCACATCTGATTCCCTGGAATCTTGATATTGTAATAATGAGACACTTCAAACATTTAATCTATCAGGACTTGATCAATGCCTCAGCTTATGTCATGGCTCTCTATTGCCAAATTGCAGGAAATTTCAGTATCCAAGCTTTTGTACTCTTAAGGGCTGTTATCACAATCAAGAACTTACTTTCCTTTACAAATGTATCTTCCTGTTCTGCCATTTCCCCTGGCCCAATTAAGTTTTAATATATCAAAATTCTCATAAAGCTGTTAACTCAATTTGTAAGGTGAGTAAAACCATTCAACTCCGCGTGGTTATGTCGCCGGGAAATGAGATAAACAAGAAAAGCCACATATGCTGAAGCTCCCAGACAAGCCACAAAACCAAACAGCAGGCCACTAACTTCAGAAAGGAAGAAGCTCAACATGACATATCCATTGATCATTATTACCAAGGCAGCTACTGTCCACACGGTTCTCTGCAATCAAGAACTGAAGTGTATGAGATACTGATCATAAGGTCTTCTCTGTCTTAACTTTAGTATTTGCTTTTGAGAATAAACAGATTCTAGCGTTATACCACTCAGAAAGCCAAGCACTCCCTTTTTTTAAGTTAAGGCTTAATTCAATTGAAAAAGAGTCCATAGAGGGTGCAGCTCATATACAGAATGTCAGCAAGACACCTATGTGAAGGAGAGCTCTCAAAGAAAAACAAGTGGACTAAAGAAGCAAAACTTTGAGCAGAAGTTCTCCAGCTATCATGGCTAGTCTTCTTTGCATTCTTAATTTCCTATAATTGAAGTTTTGATCAGATTGTAGACATTCCAATTTAGTAAAGGAAACTAGAATTGGGACTGTACTCTGATTTTCTTATTTGTGCATCAACTTCACCTATTTAAGGGGAGTACAGACATTGTGGCATTTTAATCATGCACAACAGACGGTTTATATTTTACCTTCTAAAAGAATCGTGAGAAACAACACTAAAAGTAAGGAAACTGTAATGTTGGAAGCATAAGCATAAAAGAACAACATTCTTCCCACAAGACATCAAAGAGATCATAGTTGATCTTGTTATCCAGTGAATTTGTTAAGGTTAGGACAAAGACAGCTACAGAACAACGATTCAGTAAAGAAGAGGGGTCGAGGAGCCCTTATTTATACTGATGTATCGAAAATGTCCAGAAGGGTGTGAACTAGTTTGAGTCATTGCTAATAAGCAACTACTCATTAACTATGCCAGTTAGTTGTATGCAAGACAAAAACTGTTACAATTTAGTGCCTAGAAAGGATCATCATCGTGATGAAGGCCGTTAACAAAGGAAATTTCTATGATAAATCAGTAAGGTAGAGCTTCTGATGCCTAACCTCCATTAGCTTCTCAATCTTGAAGACTCCCATGATCTGCTCATTTGACACTAACGTTAGAAGAGGGATGATAGCAAATGGGATCTGTATGCCTTGAAGCACATTCAGCCATTCATTCAGAACATCAAGTGAATCTTCTGATCTGTTGAAATAGATGGCCACAATTATGGTTGTCACAATGGCACAACTCCTTGTAATCACTGACCTTATCCATTTCTTCATCTGCAGATTCAGAAAGCCTCCCATTATAAACTGTCCAGCATAAGTACCAGTCATGGTGCTACTTTGGCCAGCTGCCAAAAGGCCAATGCCCCATATGTAGAGAATTGGGAACAACCCTCCGCCATACCTATCTTGAAGATATTGCCCTGCATTTGCTAGGCCTATACTATCAGCTCGCGAAGTTCCATAAAAACCCTTAGCGAACACAGCTGTTACCATCAAATTGATAGAGAATGAAACAAAAACAGCAATGTAAGACTCGATTGAGTAGTAGTTCAGTGCCTCTTGCACTTTTTCTTTCTTTTTGGTATCAATTTTCCTTGACTGCACCAAAGCTGAGTATAAAAATATATTGTGAGGAGTTATGACACAACCAACAACTCCAACAGCCTTCTGAATTGTCTTTGAGCTGAGTCTAGGTAGCAAAAGACCTGAAAAATGTTCAAGCTAAAGAATTTAATGTAGGCACAGAATTGATATAGACTACAGAAATAAAGAAATGCACATGTAAAAGCCTGATTCTGACCTATTATGAGTTCCTTGCTACTAGGCCTAGTGTCAGCAAACATCCAGGCAAATGATAATGCCATAGTGGAAATTAGAACAGCGAAAAACGCTTCTAGTTTCCTAACTCCATAATTTTCCATGAATAAGAAGATGAAGCTGTTATTCAAACAAAACAATCATTTTCAGCAGGGCAACCAATCCATAGGCTCCAAGAACATTTTAGTATAGAGTCCTGTTCACATTTTGCAACGCAAGACATCAAAAGCTAACATATTTTCAATTTCAATGGATTGAATAACAACAGCAACAAAAGGGGAAACAACATCCAAGGTTATGGTCTAACAATCAATAATGGGCAAAAACTGTGTCCTAGCACAACCAAAATAAAAAAGCTACTAGATGTTTTATTCTATTCTGTCAAAGCCTTGGTAGATAGAATAATACTCGAGGTACTTACTCATGAATTGGCTCGGACACCATCTTTATAACGGAAAAAAAAAGTGAAACATGAAAAGAAACCAAAGCTCACCAATCAGAAGCAGTAATGAGGACACCACCCCAAAGAGGAATAACCCCACGACTAAGTATCTTAATAGCAATGGCACTTCCTATAACTTCCTGAATATCAGCTCCAATCAAAGCCACCTCCGCCATTAACCAAAGCAAAATCCTGGCCCAATTAGGATATTCCTCCCGGCAGATCTCAGCCAAGTGGCGGCCCGTAGCGACACCCAATCTCAATGACAATAGCTGAATGAGCAACCCCATGAAAGTGGACCACATAAGCAACCATAGCAGCGAGTAGCCAGCGATGGCTCCGGCCTGCAAATCACCTTCCAAATTCCCTGGATCGAGAAACGCAACACTCATTAAAAAACCTGGCCCTGTAAACTCCCATAACTTCCTCCATGAAAAAGGTGTGACCACCCCTGGAACATCAGCTTCGATTTCAATGTCCAAGATTTTGTATTTAACCTCATCATCACCGTCAGATAATAGACGATTGGATTCTCGATCTTGGGGTTCATCTTTTTTGTTGATTCCAAGCTCGCCATTATGCTCCGATGACGGAGAACTCACCATAGTTCTTAACGTGTATTTTCTGCTAGACCTAAATCTTGACAAATAAATTAACAAATTTCACATGGACAGAATCCATCCATCAGCGTCGGCGATTAAGGTTTGGGGGACCATCATTTGCATTTATTCTGTTCACATTTGCTTCTATTTTTCTTTCTCTTTTACGACATAAAGCCAGAGGAATATTTTGATCAGTCGATCATCAAAAACATGTATTGTTGTCTCGTGGCTTCAAAATATTTAATTTCCTTTGTTTCAAACTATTTGAGGAAGAAAATTTGGAAAAATTCTGCTCCATTACAACTTACATGTGCTTGAATCTTTTGCTTTTATAGCTAACATGCAGGTTCCTCTTGGTTTCAAATAATAGTTGTTCCACAAGAGAGAACTAATTATATTGTTTCAATTTTGCCTTTAATATTGATTATTCAATAATTAAAAAGCACATAAATAGACAAAGATTAATGAATAATAAGAAATATATTAGTCAAATTATACTTTTAATTAATTTTTTCTTAAAGGTTGTGCAAAATCTTGTCTTGACAAATGACAACTTAAAGAGAACAAAGGGAGTAACAAACATCAGCATATCCACCCGTGAAATCCCACAAGTAGGTCTGAAGAGTGTAGAGTGCAAGCAATTTATATCCCAATCTGTAGAGGCAAAGAGACTGTTTTCTGAAAGACTCAACTCAAGTAGCACATATGAAAGCAGAATGAAAAAAGAAAATGTAAACGAAAGAAGATATAACAAATAATAGGAAAAACATTGCATAGCATTTAACAACAAAAAAATAATACAACAATAAAATAATGCGATAACTGAAGTACAAGAAATAATAGTAACAAAAATGAAAAGATAAAGAAATTACAAGAATAATGTTAATACTACTAATATGAAAAAAATGGTGCGCTAAACTATGACCAAGTATAATAATAAGAAGAAGAATTAAAAATGATCACAATAATAAATACTTTGAGAATTACGCATATTAGTCCAAAAATTTTAAGGAAATGAGATCTCTTGACCTTTTATAATTTGATTAGAAGAAAAAATCTTTTCAGATTTCTTACGAGCATCTCTCGTAAAAAGGTCATAAAACTTTTTTTAAAAAAAAAATTGTAAAGAGTTGGAAAATCAATTCACCATAAAATTTCATCTTATATATACATTCCATCGATTTCAAAATATTGAAAAATCATTATTTTGTATATTTATTTGTACAGTGTCGTGTTATAATATTCAAAATGACTAATTGTTTAGACAAAAATGCCTTTCATGCTTTCATTGTTAACTATCGAGATGTTCAAGATTTTTTTTTTAAAAAAGAAAAACTCAATTGACTTTATTAAGATTAGTTTGCTCATCAGAAATGAATATAGATTTGGAACTTTAGGATATATTTCAACGGTTTTAATAGATAATTAGCGTCGAGTTTTTCTTTTGAGCCAGGACATGTGTGGGGTTGTATTTCTTATTGAAGAATTGGATAGTGCTTAAATCACTCAAATGCAGAAAACAAAATGTTCTATTAACAATATTTTGATTCCCTTTTTACTCCTTTAATTTGGTATCAAAATCATCCAAATATAGCATAAACAATGAAAAACAGAGGAAAAAGAAAAGCTAAAGATGGAGTAAAAACATCAAAAGTCTATCACAAGAAAAGATCCAAACACTTTCACTTGTATTGATGTAAGTCACTTCTAATCAACTGAACCAAACCTTACATTACTGCACAAACAGGAAAATACTCTTACAAAAATTCAATGTTTTTGAAGTTCTTCTGCATCTATTCAATAACTACAACATTGTGGATTGTATGCGCCTGCAATGAAGAAGTATCTTCATCCGGCGGACTATAAACTTTCCTCATCCTCTATAACTGATGTCAATATCCTGGATAGTTTGCTCCATTATTTCTTTTGGGGAACCTACAGCTATAGCAGCAAATGCTGACAATTTCTGGACATCTATTATAACAGTTAGGATACGATGAAATTGGAATCTCTTCAGATGAAAGAATGCTTTCAGTAATCAAACTTCACCATGGCCTCTCTGCCATGTAGTGATTTACTATTTACGACGTTTGAATTTGATGGAATGTATTATCTTAGATGTCTCATTGACCAGCATAGCTATATCCTTTTGTGCGGAGTAGGTTGAACCAATTGGCAACATTGCCACTCCCATGTGAAATAAGGTATAAAATGAAGGCGATATAACCTGCAGTCCCAGCACAGACCAGAAAAGCAAACAGCAGCCCATTGACCTCAGAGATAAAGAAGTCGAGCAAAAGATAGCCGTTTATCACCATCACAAGTACCGCAACAGTCCATGCAACTCTCTACAGCAATAGAAAGGGCGGTTCAAAATAGGATTCACATAAAAAATGCACCCCACACAAAACAGTCCAAAATATAAGATACAAAGCTGAAACTCTAATGAATTTACGGCTTCAGACATGCAATAAGTGAACTTAGTCCGCGATAATTTTAACAAATGAATCAGATAATCTGAAGGGACTGTACATTTTATGTAGATTGTCGTAGTCATAAACGTGTCAGCTGGGTACAACCACAAAACAAATAAAAGAAAAGGTTCTTTATGGATGGAGTGTTTTGTAAATTTTTTACTTAGATCCTCGATTATCAATTTCATTGAGATATATATCATTAAGCATCGAAAGGTGTATCCTAGCAGTCAATGAAGATGGAATGGACCATGGAGACTAAGGCTCCATTTCCGATAGAGACAAAGTTAGTAATCAGAAGGTCACCCAACTAATGGTAATTATCTCACAAAGTCATGTTGCTATGGTGATTTTTGAAGAGATATAGACAAACTTGGTTAACCTTCTCGTAAAAAATAAAAAATAAAAAGAAACATGACTTTGTGAGATAATTATCAATAGTTGGGGGACCTTGTGAGTTACTAATTCAGTAGAGACAAAAGAAGCTAGTTATTTTCACATCTATCTAAGCTTTGTTGTACAAAGTTAACCGGTATTGTGCTGGTGGGAGGCAGCCGTGCTCGCTAGATTAGTTGAGGTGACTCTAGTTCGGACACCACCATTTTCAAAATATAGAAAATAGTATAAAATATATATTGTTAATATCAAAGTTTTGCATTTAGACATCAAACACACATAGGACCTGTGATATATGGACTAGGATGTGGATACATGTCCGATATATGGTAAGGTACATGCAAGTATTGCTAATCTTTATTATATTCAGATAAAATTGCAACGAGATAATCATATCCTGTCAAACCCATTCGATACAGGGTACATAAAAACAATTGAAGGATCCATGTATCATAGCAAAAGACTACTAGCTCAAAAGAAGTAAGATGATTCAAGTTTCTAGAAGCATATCTATACTGAGACACAAGAAAACGATGTGATAGTGTAACTATTTATGCTATTATGGACCAAACAAGCAGCTTACACATATCTAAATGAGACATCATGCTGTTAATCAGAAACTAGGTTGTTTATGCTAGCTTTATAGTTTTGATTTTTCCCGTTCGACGTCAACATTTCAAAATTCTACACTTTCAGACAGCAAACTCACAAAAAATTTCTAGCCACCAAAATAACTAAGATGGTTTGAATTTTAAAATCATAGTTGATCTGGAAAAAAAAACAGAAACAAATAAAGGAATTCACCATGCTTGAGACAGTTTCATGTCTAATCTTTAGAAAGTAAATAGACAAGAAACTCAAAACCAAAGATAATGGGGAAAGGCAAACTTACCTCGAGCGTAGGCCCAATTTTGAAAGAACCCATCAGATCCTCCTTGGACACCAATGTCAGAAGGGGAATAAGTGCAAAAGGGATCTGTACAGACTGAAGCACATTAAGCCACTCATTCAAAACGTCGAGTGATGATTCAGATCTATTAAAAATCAGAGCGACAACGATTGTTGGCAAAATGGCACAACTTCGAGTAATCAGCGCCCTAAGCCATTTCTTCAAACGTAGATCTAGAAAACCTCCCATGATAAACTGTCCAGCATAAGTACCAGTTATCGTACTACTCTGCCCAGCTGCCAGTAATCCGATGCCCCAAATATAGAGAATTGGGAACAGTCCCCCACCATACTTGTCCTGAAGAAACTGCCCTGCATTTACAAGACCTAAACTACTAGCTTGCTCACTGCCATAAAATCCCTTGGCAAAGACAGTTGTAACAAACAAATTGATCATAAAGGAGATGAGAAGGGCAAAGGAGGATTCTATTGAGTAGTAATTCAGTGCCTCCTGAACCTGCCCTTTTTTCTTCAAATCAATCTCTCTGGATTGCACCAAAGCTGAATGCAAGAATACATTGTGAGGCATTATTACACAACCAACTACTCCAACAGCCTGCCGAATTGTCCTTGAACTGAGCTTTGGAATCAAGAGACCTGTGAAGATAATGAAATGCATTTGAAAAGAACACATATCACCACCTACCCAAAATGATACCATGTAATTAAACTAAACAAATGCTAGAATAAGAAATGCACCTGCTAGAAGCTCCTTCCCACTTGGTTTGGCATCTCCAAACATCCAAGCAAAGGACAGTGCCATAGTTGAAATAAGCACAGCAAACACAGCTTCCAACTTTCTTATCCCATAGTTCTCAAGAACCAAAAGCAGAAAGCTGTTTATAAAAGAGAACAAAAGAAAAACTAGTTAACAGATAGATCAATTAATAAAAGCAGTATGCAAACGTAAGTCCAGGCTTATGATGGTAAGTTCGGGAAATCAGAACCCCAAAGCAGATTAGTTCCATTAGAAAGGTACTACACCAACCAAACAACTACACCTTGATCCCCAAAAGATGGGGTTGGCTACATGAATCCTTTGTATCCATTCACTCTATTCAGGTCCATTTCATTCCAATACTATAACAGCAAACTAAGGGTTCTTTAAATCTTGAACTTATCCCTGCATTACACAATAGTCTCTAAATAGAACAGAAAGACACTTAACAAACCCCCGCATGAAGAAGAAACACAGTGCATGAAAAAGCAAACTATGATCCAGTTGATGAGCATTGAACAGACTCTAATTTTCGGATCCAATCGGCAAACAAAATAATACTACTATTTCATATAGACTCATTTGAGCTAAAGTGGTGATCTTTTGAGTTATACAAGTCAGGTAGACGAAAATTTACCAATCAGAAGCAGTAATAAGGACACCAGCCCAAAGTGGTAAAACCCCACGACTGAGTATCTTAATTGCAATGGCACTCCCTATAACCTCCTGAATATCGGCTCCAATTAGAGCCAGCTCTGCCATGAACCACAGTAGAAGCCCAGCCCATCTAGGATACTCTTCCCGGCAAAGCTCCGCCAAGTGCCGGCCTGTTGCAACGCCAATTCTCGCCGACAGTAGCTGGATCATCAGGCCCATAACAGTGGCCCATAACAACAGCCACAGAAGCGAGTAACCCGCAATTGCCCCAGCTTGCAGATCCCCCTCCAAATTCCCCGGATCCAAAAAAGCTATGCTCATCAAGAATCCAGGACCCGTGAACTGCCATAGCTTCTTCCACGAGAATGGAGGCACCGTGCTATAATCAACACCGTCGATCGGTACTGAATCGAAATCAAGGACGTGGATCTTCTCCCCAGATCCGTACGAGAATCCTTCTTCGCCGTCATCACCATCGCCGTTAGTTAACGGCGACGTTGATTGTGGCAGCGGGACAGTAAGCAGGTGGCGAGATTCTTCGTCTTTGGAATCCGGGGATGTATTTTTTTGCTGTGGAGGGGAGCTCATTGTCTCATTGTCCCAGTCACCGGAATTCCTCACTTCGGATTATCTTATTTGAAATTGTTACTGCCTTGAAGGAGGCGTATGTTAGCGAAAAGGGTGGCGGTTTCTGTGGCGCTGGTGGCGCTGGACGGTGATTGTCGGCGGTGGACGAATCAGAAGGCAGCCCCGATATAGAACAGATTAAGGTATTGTGCCGGGCTCGTGGCGCTCACTGGCAAGTCGTTATATTTATTTTATGAATTTTGTTTTGTATCAGCTGCTTTTTGGAGGTTTCGTGTGAGGCAAATGGATTTCTCCCGTAAACCACAACATAATTGATTGCCC
>JACEIK010003861.1:104590-150627 GCA_018107945.1 Datura stramonium
CTTACAATCACATAATATTGAAATTTAGGCCACAAAAGACTTATGAAACTTAAAAAAAAAAAGATCGAAAATATAAGTTTGCAACAATTGAAAACATTTTAAATTTATCTTCCAATAGGAGAATCTAAAGTTAAAATATATAATTCCAACTTAGAAGTCTTTCACAAATTTATATTTAAACTCTGATTATTTTGTCCATCGAACTGTCATTCTAATATTAAAATCGAAACTAAAATTTTATAGCCAAACATAATCTTAAGGAAAAATAAAACGAAAAAGTCGTGATAGCACAATCACCTCACTAATTTTTTTGTTCTACTTCAAGATTCTTCTTTAAGAAAAAACTTAAGAACATTTTTTTCTATTTTTCATCGTTAGAAGTGTACACTTCATTAAAGAAGATTTTTGGCAAAACTTAATTATCTTCTTCTCTTTTAAAATTTTTATCAATTGTTCCTAATTATTTTCTATGTTTCGCTTCTTTCTTCTTTTTATTTTAAATCATTTTTAGTTTCTTTTGTATCTTTCAAATCACTCATCACTTTCTCATAATTTATACCTTCACAGTTTTCTTCAATTCATCGGGTCCTCATCTTTCTAGCATTATCTCAAAAATTGATATTAAATAGCGATTATTTTTTTCGATTCTGTATTATTGGTACTTATATTGGAGGGATTAATGGAGTTTGCGAGTTTATGCAGGGTAATTCTACTATGGATAAATTATTTTATTTTTAAAGACGATTTTATTCTCAAAATGTAATCTAAAATCTCTAATTAATAATTGAGGAATATGAGATTAAATTTTATATTTAAGGTAATTCAAAAGACTAATTGGTATAAAAGAAGAGTAATTGATACTTGATAGTAGCACTCACTTGAACAAAAGAACAATCCATCAAATTCTCAGCATCACCAAGTCGTATAACATCATCATACACGTACCTACTTATCTGCAAAATAAAGAAAATAAAAATAATCCCATTTACAAAATTATTTATTACATATATATAACAATTCTACATGCTCAAATAAATTTTGATGAAAACAAATAGAAAATGATCTGGAAAAGGCGGTGAGGACTACACAAAGGAGGAAAAAATAAATAGCTACTAATATTTATAGGCCTATTATTTCTAGTATTGTCAATACTGTAATTATATTTAAGTTATAGGTGAAGAATTAATTGGATTTAACAATTATTTTCAGGAGAGGGGAAAAGGCTCTAAAAAGAGTTTTTCATCATAATTAAGTGAATTAAAAGAGGAAAATTTGAGTTTTTTACACAAACTAAATGGTAAAAATAATTTCAAAAGACCAAAAATTTAAAAAGTAGAAAGTGAAGAAAAAGACTAACAAAGATGAATCCAAATATAATATGAAGAGGTACAAGAATTAACACCAAAAATATAATATGAAGAGGCTCAAGAACTAATTAACATATAATTATTTAGAGATTAATACACTATTATAATTACAAATGATCTAACCTCTTATTGGGTTTTAATGCAAACCTACTTACTATTATTTAGAAAAAAAATGATATTTATATTCACAATCAATGATCAAGAAAACTAAAATTAAGGAATCATTAAAAAGTTGAGAAAAATATAGTTTCTTGATCTTAGAAGTATGCCACGTCACTGGTCCTAAGACCAGAATTATATAATATATAGATGAAACGTTCAAAAATTCTACCATATGCATCATGCATTAAATTTCAACAATAATTATAATTAAGTTTATAGAAGAACAAAGTCATTGAAGTTTCATATTCGTATCGGAAAATTTGAAAGAAACTCAAATATCATATCATAGTTATAAATATTCTAGATTTTGTATTAGACTTTGTCTTCTCAAATTCCACTGGCTTCAAACTAAAAGAATACAAAATTCAAGTAATAAAAGAGGGGATCAAGGGAAAAAGATAGAAAAAAGATAATTAATTTGGGCTGTTTATTTACAATTCTACACAAAAATGTTATAAATTGATGTTTGATTGAAGTGCAAAAACGTCATTTAATTTATGATGTTTATTTTGGTCTTTTAATTTTATACTTTGGGTCTTTTATATATATTTACATTTATTAAAAGTTAAAGTTACTATTTTTTACAAAATTATTAATAGGAGTAATGTTTAAATAAATGGTAAAATGATCATTTATTATTTAATGGATATTTTGGTAATTTAACTTTTCTAACTAAGGGGCTTCTTAGTTATATAGTAACATGATATTCACACACACATACACACACACTTCATTTTAACATATTTTTATTCTTTATAGAGGAAATGAAAGGTTGCAGTAGTAAATATTTAGATTTTTAAATATTACAATATAAAGAATAAAAATAAGTGGAGTAGTAAATTTTGAGACATTTAATTTTTTATAATAAAACAAAAATATAATTGACACATTTATTTTTGTATAATAATAAGTAAATAGAAATATGAGAAAAATTATCAAAAAAATGAGAAAAAAGATAAATAGAATCCTTGTCCATAGAGAGGTGCCACATCACTTCTCTAATGCCTAACTTTATGTGTGTATATATGTATATATATGTATATATGTAGAGAGAGAGAGAGAAAGAGAGAGAGAAGCGTTTATACTAAAAAAAAAAAAAAATAAATTTAAAGCATTTCCTTAACCTCTTAATTATATTTTTCTAATTTTTAAATATGCCATATATTTAACACTCTCTATACATTGTGATAACATTAAATGACAAATAATAATTAAAGAAATAAATTAATAAAATCATTTTAAAAAGGAAAAAATAGTCGAAAAACTACAAAAAAAGAAATAGAAATGGAGGCCTTAGAGGCATGCCACATCAACATGCTTCTAAGTCTTCTTTTTTATATATATATATATATATATATATATATAATGAAAAAATAATCAAACTAATTAATTAAATATATAGATATATATATATATATATATATATATATATATATATATATATATATATATATATATATATATTTGTTAGTTTTTTTATTTGAATATTGATTAATTAATTTGATATACAATCAATAATATTGAATTACATGTTTTTTTTTTTGTTTTTCTAAATTATAATTTAAATTTATTTATAATATAAATAGATAATTTTAAGAATTTGCTATAAATATGCCTCTATTTTTATTAATTATTTTTGTTTTCTAAAAAAAGAATTTAAATAGAAAGGGAATAATCAAGATAAAAAATTAAAAATATTTTTAATTTTTTATTTTGTTAATTTTTTATTTTTTTTATTTTTTTTATTTTTTTTATTTTTTTTATTTTTTTTATTTTTTTTATGTTTTTTCTTTTTTTTCATAAAAAATTATTACGTATATTAAAAATAAAATATATCATAATTAATAATTATAGAAATTTATAAATTTTAATTATGATCCATTTCCGAATATACACACATTAATATTAGATTTTAGGTAACAAAATTATTATACCTTCCAACCAATTTTATTTGCCTTTCAACTATACTTTAAAATAGATATTTATTTTTATTTAGTTTAAAAATTATAATTAATTTTAAAAAATTAAAAAAGGAAATAATGATGTGATTATTTAAAAGTTGAAATTTTTTAAATTTTAATTATTCAGATTTATTAAGTGGTTATTTTTAAAAAAATTATAAGGAATTGTTATAGGACAAACAAAGATGCAGCGAGGAGAAAGTTTATGGGGTGATTGACAATGACACAATTAAGAGGATATTGGATTGACACCCTACATTAATGAAGAATGGATATTCCACCAAAATATTAGCCAATGAGAATTGAAAGCAGGTAGAGAAGATATAATTCACCTTCCACGCTGGCAAATGGAAGATAGTATAGAGAGAGGAGAGGGCCCAAGAGAGAGCATTAAAAAGAAGCATGTGGAGATCGAAGACGCCACGAGGGAAACCGGAGAGAGAAACTACATGGCGAGGCATGGCAGGAACGTCGAGATCGCGCTCCACAACAACCTCTTATCAACAAAACGAAAATCTCTCTCTACCATCTAAACTGAGGGCTCAATTTTTCTCTCTCTTGTTTACTTGGACATCAGAAACCGCCAGTTCCTTTTCATATTTTCGAAAATAGCAGCTCCGGCTCCGCCATGTCCGGGCCGTTGCTACATCTGCTGCTCTCTTTCCTCTTTCTCTTTCTGCCGCTCAACAAAGACTTTTACCAGAAAGGTATACTCCTTTTCTTTTTTCTTTTTTAACTTTACGAACTTTAATTTACTTAGGACGGAATTTGATTGTTAACTTTGTTAATTAACTATATAAGATTCTAAGCGGCCTCCTTCTTCTGTAACGTGTTCCGTATGACCTTTAGTTCATCTTCAATTTTCATGGAAAACATATAATTTTCCCAGATTTTGTAGTTAAAAAATATATACTATAATAATAAGACACAATGATAGCTAAATAGGAGAATGTTTTGAATGAAATTTTGATCGGATGACCTCTTTATAAATAATAATGCTTTCCAGTACTGCTAAAAATATATATATAATAATGCTCCGCACTGTTAGTTGAAGCAATTAAATATATGATGTTAAAGTAAACATAGTTGTAAGCAAAACATTTCTAGTAACCAAATACTGTAAAATGTCTCCTTGGAAAATGAAAATAACTTGTTAATACAAAGCACGCAGGGCTGTCTGAATTTCTGTGAAGTTAGATAATAAAGGTTACTGATTTTGGGCCGTCTCTGATCTTTCAATCGAAGACTGATTGGTTTTTTGGGTATGTTTTATGATTGTAGTGTATAAAGAATAAGTCGTAATTAATTAGTCATTGGGTTATTTGGGAAGTTATCTGAGATTCTAAATGCGGATACAGAGCCATACATCATTTGCTTTTGTCTGTTTGATAACTTGTTGAGTGGACAATAATTCTGCATTTTCTTCATTGCCAGTGTTTCAAAGGTGGATTTGGAGTGTTTGCAGTGTATGAGGAGGCGGGTGGGTTAACAAACAAGAAAAGCTCCTGGTTGACAATCTTTGATGTCGAAGATCCAAGGTCAAAATTCCCCCAGTCTAAAGGGAAATTTCCCGATGCAAATCAAGCTTTAGAAGTTGCTAGATTTGATATACAATTGTGACTGGCGAGCCAAGACGTGCTACGATAATGCTCCTGCACGAAAGGTTGATTCTGTAAATAATGTTTACCCTTAATTTTGTGAAGTTTTAACTTGAGCTGAGTTTAAAGATTCAGTATATCTCTAGGTCTTTACTCAGAGGAATACTTAGTAGATTGTATATAAGTATAGTACTATGTTTCATTTCTTCTAACTGGAGACTGTTCCTTCTCTGGAGTTGTTTCAATTTTTCTGTCATAGTTGTCTTCCTTTTCATTCTTTTATTAAGTCGTGTGACTGGTGGATACTGTCTGAGTAGGTTGTGGAAGTATTGAATCCTCTAGCACGGGAATATAAATCTATTGGAACCGTGAAGAAAGAACTCGCGGATTTACAAGAAGCACTTTCTCAGGCCCATAAAGAGGTATATAATACTTTGATCCCATTGAACAAACATATGCTGTTGGATATAAGTTTCTCCTTTCTAGAGTTTTGGTAGATATGTAAGACATCAAATGTTTTCCCATTTTTATTGGTTCAGGTTTATTTTCCTTTTATCTCTAAAACTTATTGAAGCAAAACAGGTTTTCTAAATGAAAAATGGCTAATTACATAAATAAACTGGTTCAAGAATCTTACTTTTCAAATGAAAATGAAAAAACAACACAAAAAGCAAGTTTGAGGATTTTGTGTACTTCCATATAAGCCAAGATTGGTATCTAAAGTAGTGATAGCAACAGGTACATATATCTGAGGTGCGGGTTTCTGCTGCTTTAGATAAGCTAGCTTACATGGAAGCATTGGTTAATGATAGGCTGCTACCAGAGAGGAGTGCAGAAGAATCAGATTGCTCGACTTCATCTCCCATTACGTCTACAGTACCTAGAGATACTGTTAAAAGCAAGCAGCCTAGAGAACCTCAATGTGTCAGGGTCCTGTCCAAGAATACAGCCCCCATTTGAAGAACTTCTGGTATCCTGTTGCTTTCTCCGTCAGATATTACAACACACCATGGTAAGTCAATTACCTGATTTATCTAATGATCTCATTTTCATAATAGTAGACAACGTGTTACCAATTTCCATGTTCTCTACAAACTAATAAGTCTCCCGGGAAAAAGAAAAGGACATATTAAATACTTAAATGGACTGATGCAATACTGTGATGCCAATCAATAGCATGTTGTACCATCTCCTTTCTAACTTTCTGAGAGAGGAGAGAATGCGACAAGGAAAACATAGATAGGAATTAGTATGTTAATTTTTTTGCTTTTTGCAGTATTCTAGTGTCTTATTTGACTACAATGTATCAGATACCAATTGATTGCTTTGAGGAACCATGGGTGATTTTTCGTGGGAAAGATGGAAAACCTGGATGTGTCCAGAACACATGTGCACATAGAGCCTGCCCCCTTCATTTGGGTTCAGTGAAAGAGGGCTCATCCAATGTCCTTATCATGGTGAGAATTAGAAGAATCTAAGCATTCTTCAGCGCAGATTTCCTATCTAGGAAATAATAACACTTAAACAATTTGGTGTTTGATGCGTGAAGAGTGCATGAAATAAAGACATTTCCTTTTATGTTTGTTTGATGATCTTTAGGATGGGAATATTCAACAGAAGGAAAATGTGAGAAAATGCCATCAACAAAATTTCTGAATGTCAAAATCATGCTCTGCCATGCTTTGAGCAAGAGGGAATGATATGGATTTGGCCTGGAAATGATCCTCCTGCAGCCACTCTTCTCCTTCTTACTTCCACCTTCTGATTTCAAATCCATGCAGAGGTTTGAAATTACTGCCATAACATTTTAATTGTTTATAGGAAGATTATCTAACAGTCAGTAATTAACTCTTTCTGCCTCCCTTTTGCTGTTCTTGAAACTGGCAGATAGTGATGGAACTCCCAGTGGTCACGGTTGCTTTTAGATAATTTGTTGGATCTTTGCACATGCTCCTTTCACTCATACATCTACGCTATAAAGGATGGAGGTCCCAAGGTTTGTTGTTATAATGATGCCAAATAGTCTAGAAGTTAGAGACTTAACCCTGGTTTACTAGTCTTCAGTTTGAAACTAAACAAAATGCCAACTGCTGGTGAAAGCTCCACACCTTAGACATTAAGGAGCTGGAGACATGTTCTTGGTCGCCTGCATATTTTCTTAATAACATACTGGATTACTTCCATAAGTAAATAATTCAACTACCTCTATTTCATCATGTTTGGAAAAAGCTCTTTATGTTTTGGAGCACATATCATCACTGAAACAAAGTGGAATGCATGCATATTCTGTATGAGTTCCATTATGTTAGGTAATGTTCTTCTTGGTTAACTGCCATGTTTATCAAATTATTAAATTAATCAGAACTTCTTAAGTTCTTTTTAAATAGATTTTTATTGATTTGAGAGTGAATGTGAAAAAATTCTTTTCGAGGATACCGAGTTAGATTTGTTTATAACTCTTACTGTACAGGTTAACATGAAAAAGAGGTTTCACTCTTCTACAACCAAAACACAGATACTATATTTTTCTTGTTTACTTTTTTTGGATGGAGAAGAGGAGGGCGTGATGGTTCTGGCACTTGTCTGATGAATAAACTCTAGCAGTAAAAGCCCAAGATGTATATACTTACTTCAGTTACCTTTCTTTTCAGCTTTGTAAAATTCTTGACTCCTGCATCTGGTCTGCAAGGATATTGGGATCCCTATCCAATAGATATGGAATTTCGGCCACCTTGTATGGCCTCATCAACCATTGGAATCTCAAACCTGCAATTGAGGGGCAGAGCACCAAAGAGTGCTCTACTCACCTTCACCAACTTCATGTATGTTTACCTGCATCTTTACAGAAGACAAGGTTGCTATATAGGATGTCACTGGATTTTGCTCTATATTAAAACACATCCCTTTCATGTAATACTAGAGGCTTACAACAGGTTGGATTCTATCCTTAACATTGGTAGTGTCTGTGATTACATAAAACTCGTAATGATGTAAATTGGGTGTCATTGACTTCTCTGCATATATGACCTGTAAATACCTATATTGACGAAGCCTCTCCATAAATTGGCCTGATTAATCTATGAAAAAAGTTCCTCATTTTCCTGTTTATTAGTCCTGGAAATTGATGCATTTATAAAAACTTGTCAAAGTTGGCAATATGAAGCCAAATTGGAGGTGGAGATTTCTCATTTTACCATTAATACTTGCTGTGGAACAAGCATTGCAAAATCACGCCTAAAGCCTGAGTGTAAAGCGTTGAACTCTTGGAATTTTCCACGGATCTATTTAAACAACAAAGTTAATAAAAACGACTAAAAGTGAAGCTTGTCAAATGGAAGGAAACCGTTTCCTAGTAAAAGGAATTGTCTATATTTGTTATTCTTGTAAACTGGATATTGCATTAAAGATTTCCCCCACCTAAAACTTGATAAGGAAATATTGAAAAAGGTATGTTACTGATTTTTTTCTTGGGATTCATTCTTGTATACTTTTCAGGTTTTAAATGAAGACCTACGGCTTGTGATTAAGCCAACAAGACCGGATGCTCAACGGTGCTAACATTTGGAACCTGCCTGTGTCATACGATGCTTTTTTGTGATATATATGATATGGAGAGATGCTGTTGAGAGTGGAGCAAAGCAATTGCCATTCAGCAAATGAACATGGAACTAATCCAAGGTTAGATGTTACATCTCAAGATGACCGTACACTCTAAACAATCTTAGCTCTTCGAAGAACTTCAGCTGCTGAGAAGTGAGAATATCTGTTGGTGTATAACGTGGTTGGCAACACTTGTTGCTCTGAGGATATACCAGAGAATCCTGCTTTTGGTTCGTTAAAAGGACATTTCCCAGTATAGTTTCCATTGTAAAAAATAAACTGTACACTAATTATTTCTTAGGTTCATGTACAGTTTAAACAACCTTGACCCCAGCCATCAATTCTTCTTTCACGTTTGCCCTAGCGTGCCTCCTAGAAAATCTTGGAGGTTCTTTTTGAAAGTCATGGAAATGGTCCTCCATCATGTATCATAGTATCAATCTTTTCGGATTTGAATACACAATTATTTTTGCCAAAACGAAGCAAGAGGAAGATCTATTTGCTTAACTGTTTGATCTAGTTTGGCCCAAAGTGTTATTTTTCCTGAAACCTTGTGTCTTCAGTGTTTCCAGAATCAAGAAACAAAAGGCACCACCAGTCCACGGATGGAGTTGCTTAAAACGCACTGATATCATTTTATCCAACAACATGATTTATATACTGATAGCCCCAGTGTTTATAGAAAAGTATGAAAATTGATCATAGCTGGTAACAGATCTTAAAATCTGTTCAAAGGAAGAAAGGAGCAACTCCATGAGTTTGTAATGCAGAAGACTAAAATCAACCAGGTTGTTATGTATATGAATATATCAAATCTTCAGCATACATTCATACTGGTAAAGATCAATTCTAAGTTGAATGAAGTTTTTTCTTTTACAATATCCCATTCTGCGCTTTGTCTTAATACCAATTTCAAGAATTTATAGGTCATTCGAGACAATTCGTTTCATTCGACTTTAGGTCTGCCTTATCCTTTTTTTCACACTTTCAACAACTATAGTTTCACATCAATGGACCAAGTCAATGTAGGATCATGACTTAATCATCTCAAGCGGCCTTTTTATTCTCTATATATGCTACGGTAACTCACAACGTTAGGTACGAAACAATAAACAATCAACACACAAATAATCTGAAAATAGAAAAATCAAATACACAAATAATCCATACAAAACAAGAAAAAACTGAAACACACACGACACACAAGATTTACGTGGTTCGGCTCCACGACCTAACTACGGCCGCAACTAGAGGAATTTTATTGCTCATATGTGATTACAAGTACAAGCTATCTATTTATAGAAATAGATTAGGTTTCTAACTACGTGGCCTAGTTAGAAACTTCGGCAACACTTAATCAGGCCTCCACAAGTCGAACAAACTATGGGCAACATTTCTTATCTTATATATCTAATCTTGTTTGACCGAACATTTATCTAAATATTCACTTTTTTTGTGACAGACATCTTGTTAATATATTGGACCTTAAAGCCCAATATTACTCCCAAGTAACATTGCTAGTCTTGCAACCATGGCATAAAACTTGTCTTTCAATTTGATAGGTGTTCTCTTATTGAGTATCACTGGAGCATCACTTGTCTATTTCAACTGAATTTGTAGATAATTTCTTTATCTATCACATTATTCTCTTCAACATAAGCTTAAATATCATAATTGTTTGCATTTAGACGTTGTAATCCTATTTAATCTCACATTAACTTCACTCTTCTTTATATTGGCCAAAGATTAAACGAACGAATGTTAAAAATTATAAGAATTATTTTCTTTATTTGTTAACGTTATGTATGCAAGACAATTTCCCACGCCATTCTTTCCTTGAGTCGAATTCTTCATTTTGTTCAGAAGTAGGAGGACAAGACAATTTTTTGTCACTAAACTAACTGGCAGTCAGTTTGTACGTGATTTTAAATTATAATCTTGAATTGAAATGATTTGAAGTTGAAATTTTAAAAAATAAAAAATTAAAAAAACTCAATTTTTTCTTTTTACAATTATAAAAATTTCATAATTTGTGAAAATTATCAAAAAAAAATTCTAATTCTACACAACTTATCAAATGAGCAAATCATAGTTCATAAACAAGCTATCGAACTATCCTAAGACAATCATCAATAGATCGTATATCTCTATATTTTTTTAATAAATAAATACTTGTGATTACATGTTATTACAAACTTTCAAATACATAATTTTACAAAGACTCATTGATCCAAAAGCCTCCATAATAGTAGTAGCTAGTTATCTTTAATAATATATTTTTTTTATTTTTTTTATTTTTTTTATTTTTTTTATTTTTTTTATTTTTTTTATTTTTTTTATTTTTTTTAGTTTTTTTATATTTTTTAAAAGAAAAAATTTGCAATATTTTAAAAATAAAATCAACAACTTGAAGTTTAAAATTCAAAATTAAAAAAACAAAAAAAACATGTAATTTAATTAAAATTAAAATTTTACCACATTTCATATATGAGCGTAAAATTTAAATTAAAACTTTAAACTGAGGCCAAATTTAATGACCAAAAGAATCTAAAATTTTAGGAAGTGTTACAGAATATATAGTCTATAAAATATATCACATACCATATTTTTTATATTACATATGTATAGTCTCTTTATTTACGCAATGAAAGGTTTATAAAGTATTATATTTATTATATAACAATGTATAAAATCTTGTATAAAAGGTATAATAGTGTATAACAAATGCTTATACATTCTTATACTGTTATACAAAATTATACAATTTATATAAAAAATTGTGGTTGATCTTTTATGAACTTCAACTGCGAAACTCCATTCAAAATGGGTCAAATTTATTTTAAATGACTTCAAATTTTAACCATAACATTGAAATGACACCACCAACGAATAACAATCATCAATTTATTAAAATTTTCAATAAATTCAAAATCCATTTGTGAGTTTTCAAACTTTTAAAAATTCTAATGGAGTTTTTAAAAATTTTAATTTAATCTACCTAACAATTTATAAGCTAAATTTGTAATGAAAATAAGGAGTACAACTCTCAATCAATTTTAAGTATAAAATAATATAAAATTTATAATCACACAAATATAATAGATATAAACAATGTAATATTAATGTTACTTAAATTTTATAATGATGTATTTAAAAAATCTACACATATCCTTTTAGAAAATCAAATTTATACATATATTTACAGAGTTAGACTATAAAAATTATGAAAGAGAGAAAAAAAAAAAGCAATAGCAAAAAAAGAAAGAAGAAGCAGAGTTATAAAACAAAGAAGCCGAAGCAGAAAATAACAAGAAGAAGCAGAAACAGAAAAAAAAAAAGTAGAAGAAGCAGCAAAAAAGAAGAAAGAAGAAGAAGAAAGAAAAGCAAAAGAGAAAAGAAAAAAGCAACAGAAAAAAGAAAAAGAAAATGAAGAATAAGAAGCAAATATAATTAAGTAAAAGAATTAATAAAAAATAAATTAGAGATGATTAAAGAGGTAATAATTGTAATATAGGCGAAAGTGATAATTATTTATCTTAATTGTCGCACAGTATAATTCTTCCTTAATTTTATCCACCGTAGTTTAAGGGTGGTGTATTAGCAAAAATTTAAAATCAAACAATTTGATTTTTGATTCGTTGATTCTATTTTTTTTAAAACTTGATTAAATTTAGTTTTCATCTTAGGATATCGATTTTTTGATTTTAATAAAAAAATTTATAACTTAATTTCAAAAATAAAAATATTTTTAAGTTTTTAAATTTCTTTCAAAAACTCATTTAAAGAATTATTTATATAATTGACATAATTGTTTAAGTGTTCCACAAATAGCAAGTTTTATAACAATTTTAACGTATTATGAAAATTTCTACAATTACTGATATGCTTTAAAAGAAAGATGAAATATATAATACTTATTTTGGTCAAGAAATCAAGAATCATAGATTATTGAAATCTTTAAAGATCTTTAATTTTTTGTTGGGTCGGTAATAGAGATATAAGCAGCATAAAAGAAAATTTATGAAATGTTATATATACTTGCTATATTGCTACTAAATGTAAATAAGTTAATCCTGCTAAAAATCTATAAACAAAAATTTAAATACGTTTAGTTATATTTATTTTTACTTGAAATTTAGTTTAATTTGAATTAAAACTTTGGAAAGACAAAACTTCAAAATAATTTAAGATAAGAACTAAAAGAATGAACTATTTCTTAATCAAGAAGTAGCTCATTTTATAAGTAGAAAAATAGTCCATTGATTAGGTCCATATCAAAAATTGAATTACAAAAATCAAATCCGTGAATTTTGAAAATAATTGAACCAAAACGAATTAGTTCAAAAATCGATTGTACACTCCCCCCCCCAACTGTAGTTAAATTGTAAGAGTTCATTCCCATAAATATCTTTATTTTGATGCGGTCTTTAATTTTTGCCCCTTAAATTTGTGCTCTTTAATTTTTGCCTTTTAACACTTTAAGTGAACAAGTGGTCAAAATACCTCTTAATAGCAAACAAAAATAAAAAATCGCGGGGCATAATTTTGCTTAAGTTATGCCTTGTGACATAAATTCAGCTACTTAAACTGTCCTATGCTTAAGATCTTTTGTCTTTTCGATGGCTAACTAATTTATATTTTGTACTTTAAGTGTCTTAATGTCTTATGTCATGACTTGTGCCTTTGAGACATTATTTTATTTTATTTTTTCCATCCAATAAACTTGTACATATGCCTTATGTCATGACTTGTACTTTTGAAAGCATGATTTTTTTCCATCCAATAAAACTTTTGCACTTTATGCCTTATGCCATAACTTGTGTTTTTAAAGTACATTACTTTTTTTTTCCAATTCAATAAACTTTTACACTTATACCTTATGCCATGACTTGTATCTTTGGGGCATGATTTTATTTTTTTCCATCCAATTAACTTTTTTTGCACCTACGTCTTATGCCATGACTTGTATTAAATGATTTTATTTTTTTCCTTCTAATTAATCTCAGCACTTATATATTATGTCATGACTTGTATTTTTCGGGGCATGATTTTATTTATTATTTTTTCCATCCAATAAACCCTTTTTGCCTTTGTGGCATAATTTCATTATTTTTTCATCGATTAAACTTTTGCACTTATGTCTATGCTAAGTGACTTGTGCTTTTGGGGCATGATTTTTTTCATCCAATAGACTTTTTGCAGTTGTGCCTTCGTCCGGGTTTGTGTTTTTGCATGATTTTTTTTCATCCAATAAACTTATTGCACTTATGTCTTATGCCATGACTTGTGCCATTGGGGCATAATTTTATTTTATTTTTCATCCAATTATCTTTTTGCACTTATGCCTTATGCCATGACTTGTGCCCTTGGGACATAATTTTTTTTTCCATCCAATAAACTTTTTGCACTTATACCTTATGCCTCTGACATGTGTCTTTTGGGACATAATTTTTTTTTCATTCAATTATCTTTTTGCACTTATGTTTTATACTATGACTTGTGTCTTTGTGGCATAATTTCATTTTTCTTTTTTTTTCCATCCAATGGTTCTTGCACTTATGCCTTATATCATGACTTGTGACTCCTTATATGACTTGTGCCTTTGTAGATACGTAATTTTTGACCCTCCATAAATGTTATACTAGTCTAGCATTAAATTGCTACGATTATTCTAATTTTAGCTTTTAGTAGGTTTTTGCCCGTTGAAAATTACAAATCATTCTTGTTTTTCTTTCTTAGATTATACATTTTTAATTTTATTTTATAAAGAAAAACATAAAAAAATATTTTTATTTTTATCTAGTTTTTAGTTAAACTTTCCGCAAACTCTTTCAGTTGTTGGATGCGCAAAACAACCTAGTGCTTAAAAAGCACAGAGAAAGATTCCTTTTCAGAGGCCACTAAAGCCCTTTAAGACACCGTTTACCCCTTATTTTCAACCTTTCTTTAATTATCTAGAACTCACATTTTATTTTTATTTTATTATGTTATTATTTTTATAGGTAATATTATTATTATTATTATTATTAAAAAAAATGAAATCTTCTAAATTTACTAATCCCACTCTCCCAAAAACTGTCACCCAAAAATTGATTTCTAAACTTCCCCACTCCCCACATTTTTTTTCTCTTTTTCTCTTCCCACACCCAAAACCTCACCCAAACCCCACAAGTATTTTTTTTTATTCTCATACACCCTAAAAAATTCTCAAATTAAAAAATTAATTTCACTCCTCACATCCCATCTTCTACCCCCACACAACAACGTTATAAACATCAAAAGAAAAGAATACAAGCAGATAGAGAGATACAGAGAAAAAACAACGAGAGAGAAAAAATGAAAACAAGAGAAGAAGAGACGAGACGAGAAGAGAGTCGAGGTCCCGTTACTCTGGTTAGGATTGTTGCCGCTGTTTTCGGCTAGTAAATGTTTCTCTTATTTTATATATTTCCTTTCATATATATAAATTTGATTGTATTTGCATCTCCAATTCCATTAAATTATGTCATTAGGAAGCATGTTATTAAAATCATATTTTTTGTGTTCTTTTATTCACTTATATTTTGATTTAACATGTTTGGATAGTGATGTAGACAATAAAATATTTGGCTGAGTTGAATAAATTTAAAGTGAATTTGGTAAAAATAAAACTAATAGTGCTTCTCATGAATTTCAAAAGTATGATCTTCATGAATATAACAATTTTGTAGTTCCATTTTTAGTATGAATAAGAATATAAAACTAGCAAGGTTTACATTTTACTTAACTAGTTATTTTTTTGTTATATTTTTAAATGATAGAAGAAATAAAATGCTGGCAAAAAGATGAAAATAAGAATTAAATTAAAAACAAAAACAAACAGAAAAAAAGAACAGAAGAAAAAGATAATTAAAAAAAGAAAATAGAAAACAAAAAAAGAGAAATAAATAAAACCAAAGAAACGGAAAAAACAGAAATAGAGAAGAAAAGAATTAAAAAAGAAATTAAAAGAAGAAGAAAAAAAGAAAAAATATAAAACCAAGAAACAAAAATAGAAACAGAAAAAGAAGAAGAAAATGAATAGAAAAAAAAACATCAGAAAAGAGGAAAAAGAAAGGAAAAGTTATTTTGTTGTGATTTAATTTTCATAAAAAGGTAATACTTAATTTTTGTATAATTTAAATATCCTAATTATATAAGATTAATGTTTAAGTTATTTAACTATTGTACACTAATTTAATTTTATCAAAATCTTATTTCTTTATTTATAATAGACGAAGAAATTCAATTATTATTATTACATATATTATTATTATTTGATTAATTTATCTAATTTAAGTTATTTATTATTGCATTTTGTACAATGTTCAAATAAAAAACAAGAAATCAGTAAGCATCTTGCCATTTTATTTGTAGCAAAGAAATTACACAAGACGATGCATATCTTGAGAGGGTTAATGCACAGGATCAAAGATGTTACACTTAAACCACCGTGACGGCCAAGACTAAGAATGTGGTTACGCATCTTGTTGAGACTATTAAAAGTTCAATAATATTTATGAATCATAGGCATAATTAATATAAATAATTTATTCAAAATTAATTAAACCAGACATAAATTAATAAAGAGACCATGCTAGAACCATGGGACTCGAAGGGGTGCCTAACACCTTCCCCTTCGATCAAATAGAATTCTTACCCGAATTTTTTAGTTCGTAGACCAAAAATAAAGAGTCAACTTTCTTGATTGGGGATTCAAATAAAGGCTACTTGGAAACACCATAACTCACCCGAAGTGGCGACTCTATAAATAAAAATAATCCTATTCAAAACCGTCATTTCAATTGGAAAACTTTGTTCTCTGACCTTTTGCCGGAAAAAAGGGGTGTAACATCTCTAGCGACTCCACCGGGGACAACCAGATCTGCTTATTATATTGACTCATACTTGACTTTTTATTTTATTTTGGAATATATTGTGTATATTGCTCCAATGTACTACTTGTTGCTCTTTTTTACTGCTTTGATATTGTTTAATGTATATATATGTCTGCTCACGCACCCTCCGAATCTTAGAAAACACTTCACACACGACAAAACGCGCTTATATCCTACTTTCTTTTAAGATAAAGCCGGAGGTCTTTGGCACTTGGTGAATGATTGTAGTCACATATGTTAGGTGGGGTTGCACCAGCAATGAAATCAGAATACCGCTGCTACCGATAAGCTGCCCCTCTCCTAGCTCATGTTGTCCGCTCGTATAAGCCAGTCTAGATACCTTTATTCATAGGCTTGAACCTAGCAGAACTGAAACACAAACATGGTTATCCTTACTAGGCTCCACTTATTTGCATCATTTGTATTTGACTTTGTGGGGTTCGACATGTGGCTCGGGTCCATCTAGGACAGAAACCCAACTTTCAAGATCAACATATTCATGACTATGTGCTACTTGTTACATTATTTGAAAGGCTTTGTTGGAATGTTGATCGGCTTAAGGGTAAATTAATTAAACTAAAAAAGGAGAAAGAGAGGATATTTCCTCTAGTATTCACGAAATATATCCGTTTGATGGTTAAATCTCAAATTGAATGGTTCTATAAATTTATTATTATTATTATTACTATTATTGGTTTAAATAAACGTCTTAATAAATCAAAATTTTCAACAAGTCCGATCAATTTTGCAAGTTGCACGAACTAAACACACCTGATTCTCATTTTGATGAGATACGAGTAACTCCTTCGGGTTCGTGATCTTGCCATGTGGAATTATAAAGTTAAAGAAAATATTTTTTGCCCAAAAAAATTTTTCTATGAAAAGAAAAGTTTCTATTCCTTATCAAAAATCTTTAAAAACTTATACAAAAATTAATAAATAAAAAAGAGTTTTTTTTTTTCCTTCTTCTTTTATTCTTTATTTTCTTATTTCAATGATCCAAATTTTTTTATTTCTTATTCAAAAATCTAAAAGAAAAAAATCGATACGAAAATTTTAAAAAAGATTTTTCTTTTAAATTTGTAAAGTTAAAATTAAGTTTAAAAAATAAATAGTTATTTTTTTTTTAAAATGGAGACGAAAAATACTTGTCCTTGTTCAAACATAAATGTTTACTCCTTATTCCAAAAGAAAACTCAAATCTTTTTACGAATTTCATGAACCGCGCACAACCGAGATACTTGAGCAACCTGTCTCTAACTTGATTTTCATGTAATATTTTGGGCCGAATCGGTTAAGCCTAATTTATTTTGAATCACAGTTGATCACAATAAAAATAGATTCTTCTAGAAAGGATGTTTATATCTAGTTTTTCCCTCAAATTCTCGCTTTTGAAAAATTATTTAATGTCTTTCATTTGAATTTAATTTGTTGTCTAATAAATTGTGAGTCACAACTCAAAAGGATAGTAAGTTCGATTTCATCCGAGTATTAACCTTGCATCGCTATCCATAGGTACAATATATTTTATCTCGATCGAAAAAAGTGTCAGAAGAGAAAAAGAGATATGAATGTATCACTTCTGATTGTAGATCGTGTTCTCCTCACAACTTTGGATATGGTGGAATGAAATGAGACTAAAGCATGGTTTAATATTCAAGCATATCGGCTTCACCAGAATCATGAAAGTGAATCCTATGAGGTGTGCATTGAAGCACTATTATCTTTTTGGGATCCGATAAATAATGTCTTCATTTTTTAGGATTTTAAGTTGACCCCGCTTTGGAAGAGATAATTGGTTATACCGAATTTGGAAAACTCCGCACTGTCGTGTTGCAATCCTGAAAATATTTCGTGAATAAATTCTTGATCCATTTGAACATTTGCAGGGTCAATGAGGCGTCTCTGAACAAAGGTTGGGTCTCCCTGAAATTTCTATATGACAGGTACGGTAGAGAAGAAGGGTTTGAGCAATTTGGGAGACAACTCAGCAACAAGGGGAACTTTGAAACTTGAAAGAGCATAGACGTTTTGTTTTTTATGGGGCATTCTCGAGAAAGATGGTCTTTCCAAGAAGAGGTGGAAAGATCAACATTCGTTTAGCTAGCAGTGGATGTTCTAGTTAAGAAAGACAACCATACCATTGTGTTGATGGGATTTTAGCTTCTATATTTACCGCGCCCTAACCTTGCCAAAGGAAAGGATTTTTTTGAAGGGTGTAATATTTTACTCGGGAAATATGTATAGTTGAACATCTCTTATCAACCTCTGTACTGTAGCCAGATTTCTTCATGATGAGAGTGATTACATTACCAGCTACACAAAGAGGGTGGATGGCTATAATTTTTCGTAAGAGTAAAGGCTTGGTTTGAACGCTTTTCACGACAACAAATAAGGTCACTTGGATTTACCCTTGGTTCCCTTGAAGGAAGTAATATAAATGTCTTCTTATCACCCTTTATTTTTGTTGATAGGCATTAAAGGAACTCAACCATATGTACCACTATAAGTTCTACGTCGGCTAGGAGACGCGATAATACCCGTAATCGAGGACATGAGATAATTTGTATTCGAGGTGAAACCAGAGATCCCCCTTCCTGAGGGATTGGTCCAGAAGATTTGGGGTGGTTGCCAAATTTTGGATCCGACACATTGGTGAAGGAGCAGACAGGAAGTACACCAAGCAGCACTATGCATGGTGTAAGGAACAACCAAGTTTGAAAGTCCGACCTGAGAGATTAGTCAAGGGTATGCCAGTAGACTGAAAAACATAAATGAGATCAAAATCAAGAAAAAGCTCAACTCGAAGTTGAAGAAAAATATCACCCACTTCACATATTCGAATAAAGATCTAACAAGTGCCAAAGAAAATTTAGTCCAGATGGAGGCAGAGTTGGAATCTAAAGTTTGGTTAGCGAAACAAAGGGTTGAGAAGAACCATCACTCTACTATTTAGGACACTATATGAGACAGCATCATCACATGAACTATGGATCAAGAACAAGGAATTTGATGAGATAAGAGACCACTTTAATAGAGAGAAAGCTCGATTTGAGGACGAGAGAGCCCGATTCGAGGCATTGCAGGCTCAACAATAGGCATAGCTTGACAAAGAAAGAGTTCAGTTTGCTACAGAGAGGAATCAAATAATGGTTGATCGAGCAAGAGTTCGAAATCAACTTGAGTTAGCATTAAATTGTAAGGCAAGTATAAGAGAGATAGCCGTTACCCGCCGACAAAATATTCGAGACCTAGAGTTTAACTATGAAGATGTTAAAAATAGGTCCATGATTTAGCTGTTGATACTAGTCAAAGTTGCGTGCGCTATAAAGGGATGGGTTACGCGCAATAGTACCTACCTTCACACGTTACTTTGCCACCAAACTAGAGGAGATATACTGTATGTTAGGGGTTGGCCTGGGCAAGAAGATCCATGAGTAGATATCTCATTTGATTTACATGAAAGATCGGAGATTTTTCAGGATTGAAGCTTAGTTATAATTGTTAGGAATCAGTTTAATAGCTTATGTCTTAAATTTATCTCTTTTCGATTTTTTTATGCCTTTTCTTTTTTAGTTTATTTTGCTTATTCTAGTCACGTTTTATCTCTTTAAATCTATGGCCTTTTTCTATTTAGGTCTTTGCTTTGCGTCTTTGTATCAAAAAAATTTTAATCAATAAAAGATTTTGTTGATTTTAAATAAATATTAAAAACAGATTCAAATTATCTTTTATTTTAATTGAACTACGCGTAATGATCTTTGATTCATGTTTAACATGATACGTAGGCAACCCTACCGTTTCGATCGATATAATTCCAAAACCACTAAATGAATGAAAAATAATTAAAATAACATTAAAATATATCTACCCAAAGCCGGGATGAAACATCACAAAGCCTTCCAAGCTCATTCAAGAAACGAAAATAACTTTAGATTTACACATACAACGTGTGATTAATATCTACTAAATGTTAAATCCTAACACATTTTTGTTTTGTCACTAAAAGAGATAAAAGTTATACGGTGGTTGGTTTGTGGTTAAGCTGGCATCTCATTCTTATAACATAAGCATTTAAGAGGAAAAGGCAAAATGACCCACAAGGATGGGACAAAGTTTGATAACGAGGAATTGCGGGACAGTTGACCCCGCAAGAATCTACATCAATGGAGGAGATGAGGTTACTGAGACAACAGATGGCAGAAATGTACCAAACCTGGGATGAGGACAAGCACCATCCTCTGAATCTCAAGATTTTGATCGGGCTATTTCAATTTCCACCTAGACTCCAACATATGATCCACTTTATCCACCGGGATTCACCCCATATGCTAACATGTCTAACACAGTTTGGGACTCCACGTGCCTTTCAAATGCATATCTCACAAATAACCCACTTTTCATTCTCGATATAAATCACATGTGCCCTTTGCCCACGCCGATGGCGTAAGTCCAATAAGAGGGACCAATTAGTTTTGTTCCCTGAACTAACCTTTAAAGTCCCAAACCTTATACTATCCTGCCTATCAACATATTTCCTATCATGATCGAAAAAACTAGGAACGATGAACAAGAAGAGATGGCTAAAAAGTGAGAAGTTTGGAGCAAAAACATGAGAAACATGCAAGGACCCGGAGGGCACAAGAGTGTTGCTTACAAAGATTTGTGCATGTTCCCCGATGTTCACTTTCCTGTTTCTAGGTTCAAAACCCCAAAGTTTGACAAGTACGAGCCACAGTGATCCTTTGGCTTATTTGAAAAGGTATTGTAATCAACTAAGAGGAGCAGGGAGAAGAGAAGAACTACTAATGGCTTACTTTGGAGAGAGTCTAACGGGGATAGCTTCAGAATGGTTTATTGATCAAGATATCTCTCGTTGGCATGTTTGGGATGACATGGCTCGGGATTTTGTCTAGCAATTTCTATATGATATTAACATAGTGCCGCATCATAATTTACACTTGCCTACATGAGGAAAAAGACCACTAAATGTTTCCGTAAATATGTTATTAGTTGGAGGGAGCAGGCCGGCTAGAGTTAAGCCATCCATAAAGGAGTTTGAGATGATTGATGTTTTTCAGGCACAGTAAATCCGACTACTTCCATAATTTGCTTTCTACGTTAGAAAAACATTCGCCGAGGTTATTAAGGTTGAGAAATGGTGGAACATGGAATTAAGTCGGGAAAGATCATAAGCCAAGCAGATTGAAAGATACTACGCAGGAAATTCAAAACGGCTTGGGGAGTCTCGAAGGGAAAAAGGAGGATGTGGCCACTATTGTACTACAGTGGGCCACGACAAAGTCAAAGGGGTCCACAACATCAACATGAATCACCCAAACCTATGCTCAAGACCTGCATAACCACCACAACATTATTTTCCCCCAAACCCACTATATTCCATTTCATCTTCTCAATATCCTATTTATAATGCACAACCATATGCCCAACCCCCTTCTTACCCGCAATGGCGTGCACCCGCCCCTCAAAATCATCCAATGCCTTCTAAAGTTTACTCGGGCCCTTCCAAATTCAATTTTTGACCTAGGGCAGAGTACAAGGGAGGGAATATAGTTGTGAATAATTTTACCCTATTGGGGAATCATATGCTAGTTTGTTTCTGCCAAGGGCGTTAAATGTTTCCGGAGCCTAATCGGGAGAGAAGTATCCCTAACCTCCCTCTCGGTAATTTGGATTATTCCAAAAGATGCATATTGTTTTGATGCTACTGGAAGAGAGCAATCCAAGACCCGATTGATACAAATCAAATTGTAGTGCAAAGCTCGGATGCACCAAACATCAATCAAAACACACCGCCAATCCATACCGAAACAAATATGCTAGAGTTGATACATGGTGGTGGAGAGTATATGATTTCCTAAAAGCCCATCATTAAGATCAAAACTGACGTGGAAAAGTCAACGAATACAGTGGATTTGACAAAACCAGTGCCTTCAGGAGTAAACGAGACGCCAATAAAACCCGAACCCTCGAATACTTCCATGCTATTTGGTGAAAGGAGCTTCGTAAAATGTTAGGTCGGCCTGTGAGATAAAACCAATGATAATTGTTCCAAGAATCTCCGCCAAGTCCCTCTTAATTGTTAAAGGAGCTCCTATCACACCCATTGTTATTAAACCAGTACCTCAACTTTCTATGGTTAATACCAAGACAAATTCCTTGGAACTATAACTGCACTATGATGACATATAATGGGAAGGACGTCATTGCAGAAGTGGATGGAGTGGGAGGATTAACCTGTTCCAGGAGATGTTTTTCCTTGAAGAGTTAAGAAAAACTAAACAAGTTAGGGATAACCAAATTCCAATTAAGAAGTCAGTCACCGAGGAAGAGGTCAAGAATTATTGAAAAAGATGAAGTCGATAGAATATTCTATTATGGAGCGCTCAGGAAAACTCCATCCCAAATATCTTTGTTGATACACTTAGATGAACATCTAATATGCTGTGAGTTTACAACACTTGGATGCTTAAAACTAGAAAAATAGCATGACTTAGGTGTGTTTATATGGATATGAGATGCTTTTACTTTTGTTTTTAGGGAAAATAGGTGTTGGAGTAAAATGTGCAAAAGATGCATGTTGCAGATTTGGGCCATAAGAATCTCAGTACGTGTCATACCAATATTGTACGAGCCGTACTGAGACTGTGTGAAAAGTTCAGAAGATTTTTACAAGGCAAAGGCAAAGTACGACTCTTAGTACGAGCTGTAACTTGAGCTGTAGAAAACTTCTTTGTAGATTTTTGGAACTTGGAAGTGATCTTATGTTACACAAGTTGATACAGCCAGGAGAAAGGTAAGGAGTCACCAAGACATTCATAGAAATCTTAAGAAGATACCGTGTCAAACCACGACTTGTTTGTATGACTCGTGTGATCTTGTTACGAGTCATACCGTAGGGAAACACTTAGAAAATTCCTACATAATCCAAGGGATGTATGGGACAAGGAACGACCTGTACAATCCTGTTAGTTATGGGTCGTATGAGGAGTCGTATAAGGTGTCGTGCGCCATATTTGGATATTTCCCTTTTAACTTAGGAAAGCATTCTCATTATTTGTATAAATGCTTTTTAGGTTTCTTTTAGTTAGAAAGACGTTCATTAGATGTTCATTGTTACTTTATAATTAGTTTTTGACAATATTGGAGAGCAATTCTTGAGATCTTAACTTTGATTTTCTCAAATTATTCTTGAATTTGTTCATAAACTTTTCTTGAAATATTCAAATCAGGTTTTCTTTCAATCATCATTGTAAGTATTTATTTATATGTTTGTCTATGAATACTTTCAATTATCTTACAATTATGAGAGGCTAAAACCTCCTCAACTAGGATTGTAGGAACCATGGTGGATTAACAAACTAGGGTTACACAAAGTGATTCGGAAACCACCATAAATGCTTGTATTGTATTCTCTTCATCGTTATATTTCTTAATGAAGCGAAACATTAGGAATTTCCCAAATTTCATCGGTTTGAACCTAGAGAAATAGAGATTAGGAAAAGAGAATTACAACAAAACCTTTATTTTTATGATCATTGTATAAATCTTGAGCTGGTGGTCACAGGATAGTTAATTTGGAACAAATTGATAACTGGTTAAATTGTAATCGCTCATGAGACCTAACCCTATGATTATATAGTCATCCAATAAGGATGAACCCTAGTTATCAATTATACAAGCATTAGTATAGATCACAAGTGTAAACCCGAAGTAGTTATGAACCCACGGAAAATACTTACCCTAGTTAATTGCAAATCTTGATAAACAACAATCGATTTTAAATCTTATTTTACAATTGTTTTCTATAATTTCCCAATTTGTAGATAACATACCTAAAAGCTTAAATACCTGCATTAGTCTATTTTTACCATATTTCCTGTGGGATCGACCCCAATCTTTGTTGGGTTCTTTATTGACAATGTACGTTTCATACTTTATCGTGAGTGAGTTTGAGTGTTATCAAAAAATGGCACCGTTGTCGGGGAATACGACTTAAGATTAGATTAATTGCCTGTATTTAACTTTTTGACTATTATTTCATTTACGTTTTCTTTTTGTTTTGACACCCACAGGTTTTCTCTGGTGAAGGCACTGGCAGAGTGGAAACCTCTGGATTCCTTTGGATCTTGAACTAGAAAGACACTGCGAAGAATGGAGAACTAAGAGTTAAAAGAGAGGTCTGCCTTGCTGAAGAAGCTAGGCAAGTCAAGCTTAGCCTGACAAACTACACTTCGTAAAGCCGAGGATGCTCAGATGAGGTCATAAATACTATACTCCATAGAAGGGGCAACAGAGTTAGAGATATGCCCTTCAATTCTTTGATGAGGATGACCAGAATATTGATGAAGTCCGGTCAACTGAGCCATCGCATTCACTACCTTTGACTGCTGGGGCAAAGTTTGACATCACTAGCACCAAGGATACGCTTTTGAATATGAAAGGGTGTTTAATGGTCATACGGTGGAATATGCCAATTCGTATTGATGAACTTCGTTGGAATACGTAACGCATACAGGTTGCCCTGTGTCAATCAAGATGCACAAGGGGCTGAGACTTTTCCTCTTCTCTCTGTCTCGAGGTGGCCAATTTATGGTTATTGAAGGTTGCCCAACGACTCCATTACCAACCGGAGGGAGCTTAAAGCTGTGCTTTTCTAGAGAGGTTTTTCCCACCCACCAAGATGCTACAACTTAAGGATGAGATCTACAATTTTCGACAATTGAAAATAGAGGAACTTCATGAAACCTTGTTGAGATTTAAAAAGAAGCTGACTAAGTGCCCAAACCATAGAATTCTAGATGACAGTTTGTTAGAGATTTTCTACAGTCCTGAACAACAAAGACAAAAGCCGTGGTAGATATTGTAAGGTGGAGGAGCAATCGATGAGTTACTCGGGAACAAGCTGCCATTATTATTGACAAAGTGACTAACACTAATAGGGTCTGGGTACACCAGGGAAGCGTATAGCTGGGCGTGGTACATATGCTGCTGGTATGACTACACCAACGAAAGAAGGAGGAGTGGATAAGGAATTGGCCCATATGCGACATTATTAAACCTGCCACAAAGCATATCATGGCGTTAGGGCTAGAAAAGTAAATACAGTGGGAGCTTAGGGACAGGAACCGGGGCCGGAACATTCAGATTCCAAGGAGAAGGAAAATTTCTTAGACAACCAGGTGGCGGATTTTTGGGCTAACGCTCAAGGGTCTGATAGAAAAAACTTAGCCAAGGTTTCGAAAAATTAAGGTCGGAACAAATACTGGGAAAACTACAACCATAACAGGTATAGAGATAGGAGACGAGGTCATGAGCGAGAGGAGAATGGAGAAGGAATGATAGTTACTGCAATGACCAGACATGACTTTATATGTGCCTTCTAATGCATGTGAGGGAGAGGTCGAATACCAAAATTGGAGAGCATGATGGCTGAGATGCTCAAGAAAGTGAGATTTACCGAGGAGCAAAATAAAGATATTCGTGCGAATATATCTCAGCATGGGCTAGAACGTTGAGTTGCATGCACAACTATCAACAAAATAGAGCGTTGCTTGTAGTCAACTGGCCATCCCTGAACCCTAAGAAAAAGGGAACACTATCTAGCAACACAGTGCAAAATCCAAAGAATGATAGTCACTTTATGGTCATGATGACTAGGAGTAGAAAGACCATAGTTGATCCCCTACCTATTGTAATTGAAATGCAAATGAAAAAGATCGTGATTGATGATGAGATGATGAGGTTGCTGAGCAAGAGCTTAATGGAAGAGGCTGTTTACTGGAGGCTCCATTTGGTAAAAAAGAAGTCTGAAGATGAAAAAGATAAGAAACAAGGGGCCACACACCCATACTGGGCTATCTCATGAACACCCCCACTGCTCCTCAAAGAATGAAGAAGAAGGCGGAAGATGGTAAGTTTTAGAAATTTCTTTCTATGCTTAAACAATTATCTGTGAACATACCATTGGTCAAGGCATTGGAGCAGATGGCCGGATACGCCAAATTTATGAAGAACCTTGTTGGCCGCTAGAAAAGGTCCGTGAGCTATGCTAATGGGTAACTTGCAATATTTGCAAAGGTTACAGTCTCACTGCGTCCTTGCCTAGAAAAAGGAGGTTCCGTGTGCCTTTACCATTCCACATACTATTGGTGACGTTGAGTTCGCAAAGGCACTTTGCGACTTGGGAGCAAGCATCAATTGATGCCATTAGTTGTGTTCAAGCAGCTAGGCTTGAGAGCCTCCACACCGACTACTATGCAGCTATTGATGGCCGACTATACGGGAAGAATCCCGTGGGGATCCTATTCGATGTGCTTTTCAAGGTTGATAGATTCATATTCCCAAAGGGACTTCGTGCTCTTAGATTGCGAGGTTGACTTTGAAATTCCCATCATTTTAGGGAAATCATTCCTTGCCACTAGAGGGCTTTAGTATGTTGAGGCTGGCCAACCGAAATTCAAAGCATTAAGGAGGAGGTCACTTTCAATGTCCGGTCGGTCAATGAAGCAACCTAATGAGTTTAAGGTGGTCTCAAGAACGAGGATGATTCTGAGTTTCTTGAAAATTCGAGTAGTGAAGAGACTTGAGTCGTGCCACAATGTTAAATCATGCGCTTCTTAGGAGGCAACCCATGAGGTGGTTTGGTGAATTTTGAGTAACTAAACCACCTACGTCGTGCCGCGACGTTAAATTAAACGCTTCTTGGGAGGAAACCCAAGTTTAATGACTTGTATATGCTCGCTGAAATAAAAATAGGGTATAGTAAAATTTCAACATTTACTTGTACTACGAGCCTCGCCTGACTCATAAGAGCATTGTACGAAAGCTGTAGTATGAGTCGTATTAGAAGAAGATATGGTCACTTGTGAGTGAGTTCATGGTACGGTTGGTCCTATGACTCGTAACTCCATTGTATGGGTCGTGGTACTCACTGTAGGTATGAACTATGCAAAGTATGGAACTGAAGCCAAGGTAACCTACGAGTCGTGGTAAGCGCTCTCTGTACCTATACAGGTATGAGTCAAGGATGAGCTCGTAGGTCCACAGGTAAGTTTTCTTAAATCTTTGCCACGAAGCCTATGGGATGAGTTGGTAGGTCTAACCTACAACTCGTGGTACAAGTCATGACGGGCCAAATTCTTTAAATCGACCCAAATTCCTAAAATTGCCCTAACATATTTAAATTCCAAAATTTTCGAACCCATATCCCATGCAAACACACCTTGAACTCACGATTACCTCCTATGAACCGGGCCACACCCTTAACTCAAGAAAATCATCGATAAAGCTTTAATTTATGACAATTAAAACTTCACAAGTTGAATTCCTACCCTAGTCACCTAATCTTGCACGAAGTTGAGAAAGAATTTGCAAAATCAAGTAAGTGGTTATGCTTCAAGTTGAGTAAAAGACCTTCTTACTTGTATGAACTCACTTGTCAACTATGATTCCCCAAAATTCATAAAATTCAATGAGGAAAATGATTAGTAACTCGCTATGTGATTGTTTTGACCGGTAGAAATTAAGCATTGTCATGCCCTACCTTGGGAGGCAGCTGACTCGACACTGTGCCCTACTCGGGATCTGACTGGGCTGACTGAGCGTAGGCACTCTTGGTGCAGGGCTAATATTAACTCTGGAATCAGAAAATAACGGGTTATATCTTGGATTGTAAACACAGCCTCACCAAAAGACTTATAGCCACTGGTTGCAGAAAATGAATTTAACCAGAAACACATAGCAACAGAGAGTCCTATGCGGGCCGACAAGGCCACCATGATGTCTAGTTATGACTGAAACTTAACTCTAATGCTAAAATCTGCTATAGCCGATAAGGCCTCTAAGTATCAAAGCAAACAGGGCCCCACGCTGCCAACACATGAGATAAATACATATGGGCCCCACAATAACGCCAAACAACAAACAATCATTATGTAGCAAATAACGCTTCAAGAGTATTACGATGGTCGGAGAGGGCCCTGACCTACCCATAAACTGTACAATCAAAAGATTAAACCTTCTATTTATAAGCTCGAGGAAAGGAGCCACTCTTCGCTAATCCCGGTTGGAAGCTAAGAGGGACCTCGCTCGCCTATCCATACCTGCAGGCAGTAATGCCGCGCCCCAAAAGGGCGTCAGTACAACTTGTACCGAGTATGTAAGACAATAATCGTAAATAATCGAATATAAAAATGTAACAAAAAATGACTAAAAGAAAGGGATAGCAGTCATACTGAGCAACTGATTCCCTATTATTTAGTCTATCAATAACTAAAGCAAACAAGAGCCTTACCTGGCCCCATAAGCCGGAAGGTACAACCAAGATGCAATATCCCACTGGGCTCCCATAAGCCTTGGTGAGTACATCTCAATCTAGATACCCTAACAAGGTCATAATTGGTCAATTGGTAACTATAGCCGTCCTACCAGTCCACTGGGTTTGCAACTGAGCCCACTGCCCTCGACTGTAGCTGTTCGAGTCCAAAGGACTCCCCGATATCTTCACCTCTAGGCACTGTGCTCGTCAGGGTGTGGTGCCAATAATGGAGTATTTATAATAGTCCAGCCATGGAATGGACTCATGAAGACCTGGGACCCCATCTTCGCTCAAGGATGGCATGTCGCTCTTTTTGGAGCGATGTCATCTCGCCCCCCCGGTGGGCGCGACACAAACAATAACCCTCAAGTTGGTCATGGAGGGCTATATAGGCAAATCAAATCCCAAACAAAGTGTAAAATACTAGTCTCAGCTACTAACAACAACTATTCATGATTAACGTACTTCTGATTCTCTTACTGGGATTTAGAGTGAGTTATAATGCTATAGGAACTAACTTGCCGAAGGAATTTGCCTTTAACATGTTCCTCGATCGTTGCTTCCCGATTAGCTGGCAAGTTCCAATTCGTATTTAACAACTCTTCCCAACTGAAAGCATGTTACTGGGAGAATAGGGATTATTTTAATGCTAATCGAAGAAAGGGAAAACTTATAGATAAATATTAACTATATTTCAACTTAACGAAACACCTACGAAACTTGTTATTTTTCGAAAGTCTAGAAGGGAGAAATTCTTACTTGAAACTTGTGATCGTATAGAAACTAGTTTGGCGCAATTCTGACGGCTTTGGCTTGGCGGGACGATGATTCACTGGGCGAATTCTCAGAAATAAATCCGTAGCCATGCTCTCTACGGCCTAAACCTTTATACCTAAGGTTAATCTGAGTTTCTGGGATGGCATTTGTTAGCATAATAGTATGAAAATTATTTAATTTCGTATTCTCAAGTCTGGCCATGGGTTACTTGGAAAATGAACTAAAATTTAACTAAGGGTACTATTTATAGGTATTAGGCATATTTGGCGGCGTCCCGCGCCATCCATAGCACCAAGGGCCTCTGCCGCGCCGCGTCTCCTAGGGCGCTGACATCCCCTGGCGTGCCGCACCGCCCATAGCATAGGCAGGCTGGCGCGGCCGCGCCGGCCCTTGCGGCCTGGACCCTACCACCAACTTCCGGTCAGACTCTCTATTTATTCATCTCAACCATGCGTACGCTACTATTCGTTATCTTTCACGGGTGTAACATCCCTCCCCTAAGAACATCTGTCCTCGAATGTCAACCCGGCTTTACATGGGTTTATCTCTTTTAGGACTATTATGCTGGAAAATTTTGGCAGTCTCCTGCAACATGGACTATCTCGAAGCCCTAAAATGCAGAAAAGTCCAAGACAGAGCTTCATATAACGCTATAACAATTATTTCACAATAAGGCTAGAGTCAACTGAGCAATATATATAACACAAATCATGAAATAGCAACTGAATCGATAACTTACCTTAACTGCATAATCTGGACTAAGCCTAAAACAAAATGACGGTATCCGGTTCTCATATCATCTTCATCCTCCCGGGCCATTTCTTCTATGCTTGTTCCTCCACAATACTTTAACAAAAGCGACATCTTTAGTTCTCATCTCAGAACCTGCCGATTCAGTATAGCTACTCGAACCTCTTCATAAGCTAACTCTTCAAAGGGTTTGGACATCCTCAATCGGTACATTCGGGAGGGATCTCCTATGCACTTTCAGAGCATCGACACATGGAAGCTAGGTGTTCATATTCTACCTCGGGCGCATCTAGCTCATAAGCCACCTGGCCCACTCTCTGGAGAGGATTCGATACGGTCCAAAAACCCTTGGGCTAAGCTTGCCCTTCTTACAAAATCTCATTACGCCCTTTATTGGTGAAACTTTCAAATACCTACCACCTACATCAAACTCTGTTCCTCCGACGCACATCGCATAGGACTTCGGGTGGCTCAAGCCATTAACAGATGCGTTCTCTAATAGGTTTCACCTTCTCTTCTGATTGGTGAATAATATCTAGCCCAATCAATACCGGCTCTCCTACCTCAAACCAACCAACCGGGGATCCGCACTTCCTTCTATATAAAGCTTCATAAGGCGCCATCCGAATTGTCAATGGTAACTGTTGTTGTATGAGAATTCAATAAGTGGAAAGTGCTCATCCTAGCTGCCTCCGAAGTCTAACACGCACGTTCGTACATATCCTCTCGAGCATTTGAATTGCAATGCTCCGCCCGGCCATCCGTTTGAGGATGGAAGGCCGACTAGATTAAATCAACTCGCGCCCCTAGAAATTTCGGGAAGGATTGCCAAAATTTGGCTGTGAACTGTGCCCTCTGTCGAAAATGATTGATACTGGAACACCGCAATTGTACTATTTCTCTAATATACAATTCAGCGTAGTCCCCGATCAAAAGGTAGCCCCGATCGGCGTAAAGTGAGCTGATTTTGTCAACTCCGTCGATAATTACCTGCACAGAATCAAATTTACGCTTGGTACGAGGTAACCCTATTACAAAGTCCATATTAATTCCTCTATTTCCACATAGGCACTGCTATTTCTTTGTGTCAGTTCATTATTTCGATGCTCTGGTTTTCACCTCGCGCCGGCAATTAGGATACCGAGCTACAAACTCGCTATCTCCTTTTTTTCATCCCCCACCACCAAATTTCTTTTATATCATGGTACATCTTCGTTGAACTTGATGAAGAGAATAACGGGAACAATGTACCTCACCATAATTTGCTAGCGAAGCCCTGCCGCATCCGACACACAAAGGCGAATTCTATACCTCAAAACTCCGTCTAGCTACCCTAAAATCTACTACTTCCCTAGGTGAGCTTTACCTCCGTAGTTGAACTAGGTTAGGATCTTATACTGCCGCTCTTCACTTCTACAAACAACAACATGACACTGCAGTATTCTGGATCACCGCCCCACTGTCTCCTGAATCTACTAATGAATGACTAGATTGGACTAACCGATGTAATTCTGAGCTAGTTCTACGCTCGGTTCGGCCTCGTGTATGCTAAAATCCCCATAGATTTGCTACCATGGCATCTGCTACAACATTGACTTTTCCTGGATGATATAAAAATATTTACATCATAGTCTTTCAATAATTCTAACCCGTGGCACTGCCCGCAGATTCAACTCTTTCTGTGTGAAGATATACCTGAGGATCTTGTGGTTAGTAAAAATATCTACATGAACGCCGCATGCATAGCCCCCATATTCTTAAGGCATGGATGATCGCAGATAATTCCAGGTTATGGGCGGGGTAGTTCTGTTCATGCTTCCTTAGTTGTCTCAAAGCGTAAAAATTACCTTACCATGGTGCATCAGAACACATCCTAACCCGACAATCTGCCATCACAATACACTACATACCCTTTGACCCATCCGGCAAAGCTAATACCGGTGCCGATGTCAGTCTATTATTCAAGTCCTGAAACTCTGTTCACATGCTTCAGTCCTGTGAAATTTGGCTGCTTTCTGAGTTAACTTGGTCAAGGGTGCCGATGCAGTATAAAACCCTTCGACGAACCTCCCGTAGTAACCGACTAATCCCAAGAAACCGCTAATTCTGCTGAGTTGTCGGCCTAGGCCATGTTTTTACCACCTCAATCTTCTGGGAGTCTACATGGATATCGGCTTCTGACAAATGACCCAGAAAGGCTACTGAATTTCCAGCCAAAACTCACACTTGGATAATTTTTGCATATAATCGACGATCTCTCGAGAATTGAGCACCGGCCCGTAAATGATTTCCGATGTTCCGCTTTCCGAGTGGGAATACACCAGAATATCATCAATAAATACTATCACAAACAGGTCCAGATACAGCCTGAAAATACTGTTCATCAAGTCCATGAACACGGCTGGGAGAATTCACAACCCGAAGGAGCGACTAGAAATTCAAAGTGGCCATATATGGTCCTCAAAGTGGTTTTTGGAATATCTCTCTCCTGATCTCAATTTGGATGGTACCCCTGATGTTAGATCAATCTTGGAAAACACTTCAATCCGTAACTAATCAAACAAATCATCCATTATGGGAAGCGGGTACTTATTTTTGATAGTGACTTTATTCACCGCTAATAATCTATACACATGCGGAGGGAGCCATCTTCTTCTCACAAACAAAACCGGCGCACCCCACGGTGAAGTACTCGGCCTGATAAAGCCCTTATCTAGCAACATCTTTCAACTGCCCTTTAATTCTTTTTTGAGCTCAGCAGGAGCCATCCCATACGGAGGAATAGATATAGGCCGTGTACTCCTGGGTGAATAAGTTAATTGCAAAGTCGATCCGTTGTGGGGGAACACCATGAAGTTCATCTGGGAATACATCTGAAATTCATTGACCACTGGAATAGACTCAAGAGTCGGAGATTTTTCTTGACATCTTGAACCCTGATAATATGATAAGTACATCCATTTGTTATCAATTTTGCTCACCCGAAGATAGGAAATAAAACCTACCTTTCGGCATATACGAGACTACCTTTCCACTCTGTACCGCCTCCCAGGAAAGTGGAATCGACAATCTTGGTCCAAAGATTTACATTGGCATAACATGGAGCTAGCCAATCCAGCCCATAATTGCATCAAAATCAATCATACCCAATTCTACCAAATCTGCTAAATTGGCAACCAACGACTCTACTGCACCGTAGATCCTTTAGCTACTGAATCATCGATGGAAGCAGACACTGAAAGGGTCACCGAAGCAATTCCGGCGTGATGCCGAACTTTCGGGACACTAACGGTGTAACATACGATAAAGTGGAACCTGGGTCTATCAAAGCATACACCGAACAAGCAGAAAATGTCCAACATACCTGTCATAACATCCACCACAACTCGACTCCTGTCCCCCGTAAAGCATATGTGCTATCTAGATCGGTACCTGAACTGGAGGCCCCTGATCTTCCTCGGCCTCTACTGGTTGAGCTGAGGGCTTGCGCCTGCTGAGGGGCCGGGGCACGGACCCATCAAGATCTATCCTATCAATCCCGATCACCCTGACCTCGAGCCGACAGTCCTTCATTCGATGACTTCTTCTCCACATGCATAACATGCCGTGGAACCATACCTGCTTTCCCCTAAATGACGTCGGCTTCAATAGGACAAAGTGGAACAAAGAAATCTGCTCGCTCCGACCCTTCTACTGCTAGATCCCGCGCTGACCGTGAGCCCTCGTTGACCTTGGTTGTCCCCGACGACCAAACTTGCTCCCCGCTACCGTTGTGGAGGTGGGAGGTCTAGGTGTCCTGTCTGAGCAACCGTGGTCTAGGTCCACCCTAGGACTCCGTCTGCATATCACTAGGTCTAGTCCCTGCGGCTCTTCTCCCGACTTGCCTCTATCCCTCGCCGCCACCGCTGATCCCTCAATATTCTCGCAAACGCCCGAACACGAGCAATATCCATGTCCTCTCACAAGGTAGCTGTGGATATAGGTCTCCACGGCCTTTGGAATTCAGCCCCATAATAAACCGATGCACCCTAGCCGACATGGTATCCACAAAAGCTGGCATATATGTGCCAAGGAGTCGAACGTCATAGCATACTCCCAAACACTCATCGACCCCCTCGCTCCAGATGTAGGAACTGGATCGACCCGGCCTGAATTTCCTGTGGTAGGTAGTGGTCCAGGAAAGCCTCTGAGAAGCTGGGCCAAGTCGGAGGGGAAACATCTCTCCTCGGGAGAACCTTCCCAACTCTAGTGTCTACAAGATCACGATGTACCGTGAGCTAATACCGCTAACTCAACCAACTCTGCAGGTGTAGCATGCATTACCCTGAAGATCCCTTGCATCTGATCCAAGAAATCCTGAGGGTCCTCCGCCCCATCCGTCCCTATAAACTGTGGGGACTCAAGGCGCAGGAACCCTCGGACCTCGAACTACTCGTGCCCCGAGGACTCTCATGACCGTGGACCACTGGCCGACATTGTGCGGCCATCTGAGCTAGCATAACAACATCGCGCCTAACCTCCTGATCCGATGGTACCGGTATAGAGACTCATTGAGCAGGCCACATTTGCTGCTCCGAGCGTCTCTCAAGCGAGTGGAGAGTGCTGGGTAGATCGAGACGAGTCTCCCCGTCGCCCTCGCATCGGGATGACTCTGACTGGGGCACCATGCTAGTGCCCTCTCTTGCTGCCACGTCAAATCTTGTGCCAGTCGTGGGGTGTCTCGGGTCCGACATTTCTCTGTAGACAAAAATAATATGGTAAGCTTAGGGATTCAACCCTATCGCATGCCTTTGTAGCACGACCGGATAAGAAATAAGAGTAATTCATCCTATCATGCCTTGCAGCCTCATTCCTATAGTATGTGGTGCACAACACATCCATAGACATGACTCTGCTTAGCATGGCTTGCAGACTCCCTGAGATATGACCTGCTCTGGTACCAAGTTTGTCACGCCCCACCTTAGGAGGTATGACTGGCACCGTGCCCTAATCGATCCGATTGGGTCGACTCAGCCTAGGCACTCCTGCTGCAGGGCTAATACTAACTCGAATCAAGAAAATAACGGGTATCTCGACTGTAAACACAGCCCCCCAGCCGACAAGGCCTTATAGCCACCTGTCGTGCAGGAAAACAGCTAACCAGAAACACATAGCAACAAGTAGCCCCATGCGGGCCGACATGGCTACCATGATGTCTAGTTATGACTCGAAACTTAAATTCGGTGCTAACTAAGCTATAGACGATAAGGCCGCTAAGTATCAGTTGCATGGGCCCTACGCGGCCAACACATGAGATAAACACATACAGGCCCCACACGGCCAACAACAAATATAACTACTGTGAAATAGAAACAATCTTAGTTTTTCCTTAAGAGTAATACGATGGCCTGATAGGGCCCGACCTACCTATAAACTATACAATCAAAAGAGTAAACTCTTCTATTTATAAGCTCCGGAGGAAAGAGCCACTCTTCTGCTAATCCTGGCTTGAAGCTGGGTGAGGACCTGCTCCTCGTCTACCCATACCGCAGGCAAGTACGCAAACAATTTCAAAAGGGAGTTAGTACAACATGTACCAAGTATGCAAGACAATAACCGTAGATAATCGAATATAAAAATGGAACTGAAAATGACCGAAGAAAAGGATAGCAGTCATACCTGAGCAGCTGGATTCCTTATTATTTAGTCTATCAATAACTAAAGCAAACAAGAACCTTACCTGGCCCCTATAAGCCGGAAGGTACAACCAACACATAACATCCCACTTGGGGTCCCCCATAAGACCCGTGAGTACATCTTAATCTACATACCAAAAGGTCAGTAATGGGTCAACTGTAACAATAGCCGCCCTACGCCTGTAGTCCTCCGGGTTTGCAAATCGAGCCCCTCGACCCCTGACTATAGTTGTGTCTGAGTCCAGTGGACTCCTGATATCTGCACCCAGGGCACCAGGCTTGTCGGGGTGTGGTGCTGGATACTTCTAATTTATGTATAAGTAGTTCAGTCATGGAATGGACTCTATGGGCCCGGAGCTCATCTTTGTCCCTCGCGGACAACATGCCGCTCTTCTTCGAGCGACGTTATCTTGCCCCTAGCAGGCGTCGACACAACTAATAACCCTTGGATTGGTCATGGAGGGCTATATAGGAAAATCAAATCCCAAACAAAGCGTAGAATACTAGTCTCAACTACTAACAACAACTATTCTTGATTAACGATTTCGATCTCTTACTGGGATTTAGAGTGAGTTATAATGTTATAGGAACTAACTTGCCGGAGGAATTTGCCTTAACATACCTCGATCATTGCTTCTTGATTAGCTGACGAGTTCCAATTCGTATTCAATATCTTTTCCCAACTGAAAGCATGTTACTTGGAGAATAGGGTTAGTTTTAATGCTAAATTCAAATAAAGGGAAAACTTTATATATAAATATTAACTATATTTCAACTTAATGAAACACGGTAGAAAACTCATTATTTTTCAAAAGTCTAGAAGGGAGAAATGCTTACTTGAAGCTTGTGATCGAGGAACTAGTTTGGCGCAATTCTGACGGCTTTGGCTCCGCGGGACGATGATTCGCTGGGTGAATTTCATTAAATAACTCTGTAGTGATGCTCTCTACGACCTTAAATGTCAATACCCAAGGTTAATCAGAGTTTGGACAGCATTTGGTAGTGTAATCAGACGAAAATTATTTAATTTCCTCGTATTCTCTCAAGTCCGCCATGGGTTACTTGGAAAATGAACTTAAAATTGAACTAAGGGACTATTTATAGGTATTAGGGCGGTGGCCTGGGCGGTGCCCCCCACTGGCCGAAGCTCCAAGAGGCCGGCGCCCGGCGCTGGCCATAGCGCCAAGGCCTTGTCGCGCCGCGCCTCCCAGGGCGTTGATCCCCCGGCGCGCCGCACTTCCCATAGTGATAGTCGCTGCCTTGTCGGGCCCTTGTGGCTTGACCTCGTTCAACCCAACTTCCAAGACTTCTACACCGCGTCGTACTCTCTTTATTCATCTTCAAATCCACGCGTACGCTTACTATTCATTAACTTTCACTTCGGTGTAACAAGCATGCTTAGAATTCGAGCATAAAAAATAAAGAACTGAAAGGCGTGGATGCTGCAATCACATGAGAACTGGTGCTGTAAAAGTATGAAATATGCATCCCTAGATTGAGAATTTAAAATTCAACACAAAAATCGAACTTACCTATGCAACTGACATGAACAAAGGTACACAGGCTTCACAAGCCTTCCCACGACTCTGATTCATACTAGATCGTAGGATGGCTCGTTAGGACTATCCCAAGCCAACTGTATATAAATTAATTGGTACGGAACCTAGTATGACCGTGGTGCCCTACTATGAGTCTTACCTGACAATCGTACCAGAATCTTTAAAGGGTCAAGTCCAAAGGCAATCGTGCTGACCTCTTACTATGACTGTGGAATCGACTTTTGCTGCATCATACCATGAGTTGTAGTAAAAATATTTAAAAAATGGTTTTCAAGGGGTATCCTCAGACGAATCATGGTACGGATCGTACCATCATGGTATGAGTCGTACCTCAGAGTCGTAATTGTGACGAAGATACTACGAGTCTTAGTACGGATCGCACCTTCTAGGTATGACTCATACCGAAGACCCGTGGAGAAATCTCGTAGGGCATTTTCTTGCTTTCTTTTTCTCAGATCATACATACTAACCATGTTTCTCCACAAGTACTATGACAATGAAGAAAAGAGCGACCAAATCTGCCTAAGACAAGAAAGCTAGAGCTGAGATAGCCGCCGTAGGGCATTAAGAGATGAGCCTCCAACTCGATCAAGCAAACAGCTCCCCTAGTGGTTCGGGGTGGAGGAGCAAAGTTTAGACATCAGACACTGATGAGCATTGAACCACTAGGGCTCAGGGAAAAGTATAGGCCGAAGCCACTTTGCCGCTTCCGGTCACCGCTCCCGCCCGAAGAGGGAGCCAAAAAATAGGTTCAAGAGTCCATGAGTGGCTCTAATGATGATGAGGGGTCCGGAGAACTGACCTGGGAATGGAAATACAAGGCGTAGTCTGAGGAAGGAGAGGCTACGGAGACCTGCCTGAAGAACTGCAAGCATAAGTGGAGAGTACTCCGGTGCTTTAGAAATATATGAGCATGGTCTTGCTCTCAAAGAATCACCCAAGGTGGAGTATATAGAAACAACTGTAGATCTCACTAATTCTTGAAATGAAATGGATATTTAACTTCAATGGATTTGATTGGATAGCTAGGACCCGTAGAAATGGCGCCTCCCGAGCTAGTCCGGGAGTTCTATTCTAATTACTTGGCCACAATGGAGCAAAAAGAAAAGGTGGGAAAAAAGTGAAAGAACAGCCCAAGCTTGAGAGTATGATGCGTGAGTCACACAGTTGACATCTCTGAGTTCAACGTCTCTTGGATACTATATGGGCCTCCGAAATTGATAGTTGAGTTCGACTACGCGAATTAATGCCTTAAAGAGGATAAAGCAACTTGAAGCAGGAGGAGAAGCAGGGACAAGTTAAGTGGTTAGCCGGAGTCCTAGAAGAGGACAAGGAATAAGTTGAATGGGTGACTAGTGGAAAGCAGGTCACAAAATCTTTGCTGAACTTCATAGCGAAGGTCTGCCTGACGCTAGTTCGTCACTGTGTTGGCACCAACATTAAACGACAACACCTCGTTGTAGACAAAGAGGGTATTGGTGCTGCGATCATGTTAAGATATTCCATTAACATTCCGAGAGTCATCACAGAGAGGAGATTCCGAGATCGGTCTATGGGATTGGAGCACTACTATCCGTCACGCCCGCCTTGGGGGGTATGACTGCACCCGGTGCCCGGGGCGATCCGGACTACTAACCGATGGGCCGAGGCACATTCGGTGCCTGGCTAGCTCTATCTCGTGTTCCCTTGAAACAAAGGGCTATACAATGGTCAGGAACACAGCCTCCGGGCCATCTGGGCCTATAGCCACCTGGGTACCTGCGGGCTAACAGCTGACCAGAACATACCAAAATCAGGAACCTCATGCGGGCCGACAAGGCCACTAAGGCCGACTAGTCATCTCAAACTTAAACACAGCACATCAGTACTACGTGACCGGCAAGGTCACCACTACTAACAAGCTACGGCCCCTCACGACCAACATAAAGAGAAATACTAAACAACTGTACAACTGCACGCTCACCACCGCTTCAATCGACTACAGGGGAGATAAAAAAAGGCAACCTTGCAAGCCTCTATGAGTAAACAATAGAAATGACTTTGACAGTGCCCTACCTACCCATACCGAACATCAAAAGTAAAAGAGCTAATAATTTCTCTGGAAATCAGGACTCTGGATGACAGGAGCTGATAAGTTCAATAGCTGACTTAAATCACAGGACGCTCTCCTCGTCTATGAGTACCTGCAGGTAATGCACAACACTGGGCGCGCATCATTGCACTGAGGTATGCAAAGCAACCGAATAACATAAATCAAAAGAATCGATCAAATAGCATAACTAGCGAATCTGTAAGGCAGGAGAATCTGAATCTGAATAACCGGTAAGAACTGATCATGCTTTCGTGATGATAAGGCGGGAGGCGTACTTGTAAAACGCGACGGCTCGCTGTCTAGTAGAAGGCATATAACATATAAATAGATATATATAGCAAGGCAAGAGCCAATACCAACTCTATGTTTAGATGCTATGGCAACAATCTATATACCCCTACCTGGCCAAAAATCACAAAAGGTCACTTCCACCATCTGTTTACCCGAGCTCTCTACCGGCCCGGGTCTCCTCGCGACTCGGCCTCCGATATAATAACCGTGTTCGAGTCCGGAGGACTCTCGGTAGACAAAAGAACAGAGAAATCAAGTTCCCTCGCTATTCAAACCGAGCTACACTGTGCATGCACAAGAATGGATAGGGTTCTGCCCCCCGGAACTCCTCGGCTATCTCGAAACCGGAGCCGCACCCGGCCTCACCCGGAACAAGTCAACAGGAGACAACTGAATGTTGATCGATCGCTATGGGGAAAGCCCATCCCATCTCGCCCAGCTGGGACGGCATCACCCCTCGGAGTGACGTAAAACCCACCCATGCTCAGTGGGCGACACGATTACCAAACCAGTGCGCACGATCAATAAGGGGCCCTCACGCCACAACAAGTCTCAACAAGCAAATAGCACATATAAATAGCAAGTATGTATAATTGAAAGTGCTGGCCATCTGAAATCCGATTTCTTATTCTCGATTCTTCCTCGTACTATTCACTCTTTGCCGATTATACTGACTCAAATCTTTCTTTAAAAGTTGGCTAATCTGTAGCCAATATCTCATCTGTCTGAATGGCTAGTCTGTAGCCATAAAACTGTCTGAGTGGCTAGTCTGTAGCCAAGGATACATTCGTCTATCCATTTACTTTACGCTTATATTCTCAAAACTGCTTTCTTTTTATTCGCAACATGTTACTAATCATACAATAAGCTATAATGAATTTGGAATGCTAACTCGCCCTTGGCACATGCTTTTCTATCTTTCGACCAATTACGATGCGGCAACGCAAACCAGATTCTACTAAAACTTAATTACTTCAAGATTCAACTCCGAGAGTTTCAAATACGGAGTTTACTATGATTCACAGCTAAGGACTTACTAACTTGCCGAAGAACAACTTCATACCTTAATCCTGAGTTAATCCTGACTGTCGGACGAGGCTCAAGTTAGTGGCTCCAGCTATTTCTCCCAACTGCATTCATATACACGTTGATTAGAGCCAAAGGCCAACTTTATTCCCGGGAAGGACGACGCTAACTGATAATTATAGCCTAATCTTAGGCTTATCGAAAGACGGTCGAAAACTTGCTATTTTACAGAAGTCCAGAAGGGAGAAGTATTCATCACAGCTAGGGAGCACATAGACACTAGTTTGGAGCAATTCTACTTACCTTAGGTCGGTACCATGTCGATTCGTCTACCGTATTTCGAGAAAACAAAACTTAGGAAAGCTCCCTGCTGTTAAATATCTTGGTACCTGAGGTTAATTTGAGTTTAGACTTCGTTTGGCAGCGTAATCAAACGATTATATAATACTCTCCTTCGTCCCTCTCTGTTTCTAGCGTTTTCTGGAAATTATTTTAAGGAAATAACATCACAAACCGAAGTGGGGGCTTTATATACTTGGCCTATGTTCAACGTCACGTGAGCCAACGCGGTGGCCCCGCTCCGTGACACGACGCCATCGGGGAGGGGCTCGCCTCGGCGCTCCCCGCGGTGGTTCGACAGCATGGTCCTGATCTTTTCCCGGGCCTTTCCCAGCATATGGCTTCCAACATGCTTAATCAACGTGCGACTGTGTCATCTAGATGCTCGGGAATCTTACGTGGGTGTAAACATTCTTTCCCTTTAAGAACATTCGTCCGAATGGAACCGCTATCCGTAGGATTTCTCAACTTATCTTAATCATTACTTAGAAAATTTCGCAGAGTTTCCCTGTAATATGGACTATCCCAAAACCTGAAATGCAGAAAAGTCCAATACCGGTACTCCACACGACACTACAAGATTCATTTGATAGCTAAACATCAATCTCTCTCTCACTTATATATAAATAACCGCAAGGTACCGCATAGGTAATAACATCACATACCTGCCCGCCTAGCTAGGCCTGGAATAAGGAGGATATCTAGATTTCATATCTTCCTCCGCTTCCCACGTCATCTTCTCTTGGTCTTGTTACGCCACAATACCTTGACACGCAATATCTTTGGTTCTCAATCTACTAATCAATCTGCCTAGGGATAGCTACCGGAACCTTCAGGCCAGCTTCTGTAACCTGGACATCCTGGACTGGGACTGCCTTTGACGTCTCCTAAACATTTAGCATGGATACATGAAAGACCTGGATGAACAGATCTCTAATTCTGGCGGCAAGTTCAACTACACGCCATTTGGTCATTTTTCTTCAACTTGATATGGCCCGACAAACCTTGGGCCGAGCTTACCTTTCTGGCTTCTCGGGAATCTCATCACCCTTTCATCGTGGAGACACTTTGAAATACCCAGTCATTCACGTCGAACTCCAGGTCTCTGCGCCGTATATCTACGATGATTTCGGCGACTCTGTGCAATCAATAGCTTCTCTGAAAAGCTTTACTTTTTCCTCTAACCGTCAACAATGTCTAGCCCAATCAATGCCGATTCTCCTATTTCAAACCAAGCCAACCGGCGATCTGCATTTTTACCCCCGTATAAAGCCTCAAAAGGCTGCATCTGAATAGCCGAGTGATAGCTGTTATTATAAGAAAACTCAATTAAGGGGCAAATGCTCATCCTGGGCCTACCTCCGAATCTAGCACACACGCCCATTACATATCTTCGAGCATCTGAATGGTGCGTTTGGCCTGTCCATCTGTCTGAGGTACTGAATGCGGTACTAAATTAATCTGCGTACCAGACCTTCTCCAAACGATCGCTAAAATTCCGTTACAAACGCTCACCGCTCAAATAATGGATACCTGCACTCCGTAACTGACTACTTCTGACATACAACTCAGCATAATCTTCAAGTCAGAGAAGGTGGTTCTACTGGCAGGTAATGAGCTGATTTGGTCAATCTGTCAACTATCACCCATATAGAGTCATGTCTAGTCTAGTACGGGGTAATCCTGCCACAAAATCCATTACCGCTCCATTTTGCAGAGGCATGTAAGTATAACCTCAGCCAAACCTCACCGTTTCTAGAGAAACTGCCACCCATTGGCAGTTAGGAAGACACAAATTCAGCAATTTCTCTTTTCGTACCTGGCCACCAGTAGCTTTTTGATATCATGATACATCTTTGTTGCGCCAGGTGGAGAGAATAGCGCATGAATGTACCTTGTCTATAACTGCCGCGGAGCCCTGAAACGTCCGAACATAAACGGCCTGTACAACGCGTATACCCATCCTTCGGCTACATCGAGATCCGGCGCTTCCCTTGCGGAATTCGTCCTGCTTGACCGGCCAGATCTTCATATTGCCGTCCTTGTACCCACAACTAATATGACACGGCAGTGTTCTAACTACCGCCTCCCAAGGTCCTTCATTTCATACACGAACGACTAAACTTACTAATTGGTGTATCTCTGACCAATTCCCGTTGTCAGTTGGTAAACATGTCAAACTCTAATCAACAGAAGGCGTTTGCTGCTTCATTGCCTCTTCTTAACTGATATTAAATATATTCACACTTAGAAGGTTGCATATAATTGACGGTCATATTTGCTTGTCTTTGCCGAAGAGACCGACAGGTAATTTACCGGTGTAGCTAAAACTATCTGGCTTTCTGGCCATGCTAAGGCTACTTGTTGCTGAATAATTCCAACGACTGTCAAAAATTTTGTGCCTTTATTCTTCACTGAGGACCTGATATTGATCATGATCCCAATAATCAAGCCGCATAACCTTGAATAATCAATAGCCGGGGTTGAATGACCCGAATGTGGCAGTAGTCTTACAATGCCTCTTAACTGCTCCTACTTTGAGTACTTATAGTTCATGCATAACCGCGTACTTGTGGGCATCTTAAATAGCTTTGTTATTCTACTTGGACAATCAGAGAACCGGCTTAATCGGGACTTACCCCGTGCGATCAATCTGGATCTTCACGGAGCTCCACTGATCTCCGGTCTTAGTAAACAATGTGCTAGCAGAGTACTACCAATTTCTTACGCCTTGTGCATATCGACTTGGATTTATACCGCTATTCTGGAAAATTCTCGGTCTTATGAGTCATTCTGTACAACATCGGCCCTCTACTAAAGCCTGCTCACTATCTTACGGAACCAATGGCATTGGTCTGCCATCACCGCCGATGTGGACCCTTTCTGGGGTACCTAATGAGGCCCTGAGTGGGATGGCCGGCTGACTGCGGATGTTCCATATAATAACTGCTAGGTTGACTAAGGTCAACTTTCACCTACAGGACTAGAAAAACGATGTATGGCCACTTATCATAATTGAAAAATAATTCTCGTATTGCTAACCCTAACGATGCTTATCCAATCTCAAATTGCTCTAGCATGCACTAACGTTACTGATCTCTAGGGAAGCTTCCCTGCACACAGGCGCCAGTTGGTCGTTAGACCGTCTAACTGCGCCTTATCATCTGGCTCACCTCGATTCTGTGTTACTGAACTTTGTAAACTTCTAGAGCCTAGATCTCGGCAACAACGTATAAGTCTACTAACTTAATAACTGAGAATCAGTAGTTTAATGGCTTCATAATGTAATTCACACTTAACTTGCCCCTTCTTTCTCTTTCTTTTTTTTTGCAAAAGGGGTCCTGCAGTGCAATCTGTACATACTTTCTAGCACTAATCAGACCGGGTGATAGTAACCCCTATTGGCAGCTAATCACAACATATCGCTATCTACACATATATATCAAATAACTATGTACAAATACATAATAACTAGAGGGATACGTAATCTCTGACATGCTTTGCTGGAGTCTCTTGGTACTTCGTGGCCACATGATATACTGCTTCTAAAGTCTGATAATATCTCCTGCCCTCTATCATCCTTAGACTTTCATTCCATTCGATGTAACAACATATGAGCTTGATTATGGCCTCAAGCATAATTCTTTGCCACTCTTACAATATGAGTCAACACTGAACCTTGTGGCCTTACTTGGCATTATATTGAGAGCCCATGACTGTCTGCTGGGCCTTATCTCTAGGCCACATTAGACTAGAATTGCTGTATCGGTAATTTCTTAACTTCTCCATAAGCGGACATACCGCGGCATCTCCCCGAACCGCAATCTTATCGTCAGTCCGAGGCTTAGTCCTTAATACGATATTCTATCAATCTGGGGGTAATTCTAATTTCCCCACAAAATCTGGTATTCCTGTTTCTTCCCTTATCTTCGCTTAAACTCGGGCTCGGGGTTCACGTACCGCCTTCATTACTAATAAGGTTACTGTCAAGTTCGCCATACTTCTTCTAACTTGTAGTCAGACCTATCTGATTCACATGACCTTTCTACCTTTCAATATTACAACTGAATCATACCTATAATCTGCGGTGCATATCTTGTTGTTAATACTGTATTTTTTACGGACTTGGCCTTTTCCGACTCTTGACTATTACTAGGCGTTCATCATCGACAAAGTCTTTACATCCGTTTTGAGTAAGCTAGCAATCTTACTTGCTCTTTACACTCACTAACACTTACTGAAATTAATCAATCTATTTTCACTTACTGCTTGTTTTGGGCAGCCTCACCTCAATTCTTATGACCCTTTACTGTACTGGAATCAAGGTCAAGAGGTAGGAATAGCCCTTTTCTTATTGCAACAAATAGAAACATAAAACTGTACCACATCTGAAAAGATGGATTTGGGAATCCTGCATTTCCCTTTCTTTCTCATACTCATCTGATAGACTGATATTATCTGATATCTTAATCAGATCTTATATGTCTAATAAATAAGTCGACTCGTAGGTACGTTATACTTCTAACTTCCTATTCTGACGTTATCAACGTATACTGGAAATAGTACCGATAAAGGTATTATGCT
>JACEIK010003863.1:24322-104110 GCA_018107945.1 Datura stramonium
ATATATATATATTATAATAAGTAGCTTAGGCGGCGCATAGGAAAGTCAAAATTGGGTGTCAACACTTATCATCTCTTTCCCCTATTGTACTCAGTACATTTTCATACCGATGCCTAGTTGGGGCGTTGCATTTATGCCTGTAGGTGTTGATCGGTAGATAGATCGAGTTCTTGAGTCACTGAATGGAGTTCCAGTTTGGTTGGTAGCTCCAAGTCTTCCAGAGTTGCCAGTTGTTTTGATTTATGGGTAGTGCGGGTCCTCTTTCGATCATTTGACATTTGTTGTATTCATAAAAGCTCATAGATGCTCGTCGTGGGTATAGTATTGTTGCAGTCCTAAAAGGCCCTATTGTATAAGTTATATTCTAGTATGTGACCTCGTTGGTCTATTATATATCTATTGGTTGGTCTGTGAGCTAGATTTCATTTTATATTATCATTTACTCTATTAGATTGTGTTTGTATGATGTCAAGCCTTGTCGGCTCTAACTTGCTGTAGGGTTCACTCGGTCAAGTGCGGCACTGGGTGCCAGTCGCACCTTCCCGGGTTTGGAACGTGACAACTTTCTTAGTCAAAATTAAGACAAATTAAAAAGTAGCAACACTATTTTTACATAGAAAACACCTAACTCACAAGAGTGAAAAAACACGAGCTACATCTCTGTAGGATTTACCCCAACTTCATTAAAATAATGAACCTCAACAAATATTCAAATTACAAGCACTTGCAACCTAAGAATTAATTCTAATTCCTACATTTAACAATCTACATAGACTATTAAACCCTCTTCAAGTTATTCTCAACTTGAAATAAAAGTGAAGAACATATTATTCCGTAAATAATGCTTCTAGGAAAGTAGTAAGGTAGAACTCAATTCAACTTCCTAATACTCAGTGACTAGACCAGTAGATTGTAGAATATATAACTATGAAATAGGTTCTTCAATCCGGTTCTTCATATCAGGTTGCACTTTAATAGCTAGTTAGAACTCTCTATCAAATATAATCTTGCTTATTTGCTTGATTTTTGCCTTTTGTTCTCTCAGTATGAGTGCATCAAGCTCTTTTGTGAAAGTCTTTGTATATTTGTAGTATCTTGTTGTGCTTCCTAATCATCATGAACTCTTGAGATTCAAGGACATCTTTCTTGATTTGGATACTCGAGTTTGTACATTGATGGACTTCTCTTCTGAACATGTTTTGCATAGACTTCCTGATTTTTTCACCTTGAGACTCATTTATTTTAGAGAGACTTCTATCAAACAGGACTCTGAAAACATATGTCTGCAACCTGATTCATGAACTTGTTCTGTATTTTTGTTAGTCATCAAACCTTACTTCATTTTTTGCTTCAAATGCGAAATTTGAAGCAAATAATGGAGTAATACACTCCAACCATGTCTTCTTCTTCTTTTGTTTTCCTCCAAATTCGGAGTGTAAATTGTGTCACTCCAAATTTAGAGAGACACTATTCATCATCTTCAAATCACTAATTGAATATTTTATTATTATTTTTAATATATAACCCTTTTAATGTAACATATTATAAATTGTATCTTCTTTTGTTTTCCTCCAAATTCGGAGTGTAAATTGTGTCACTCCAAATTTAGAGAGACACTATTCATCATCTTCAAATCATCAATTGAATATTTTATTATTTATAAAAACAGGAAAAACTAAAATAAATAAAAAAACCTCAATTATCAATTCAATTTCAATTCAATTCAAATTCAAATTAATTTTTAAATTTAAATTACTATATAGTTTTATAAATTAATTTTTAATTATGTGTTTATTTTTGTATTTTAATTAAATTACATGTTTTTTTTGTTTTTTTAATTTATAATTGTATAAGAAATATAATCATCACAAACATAATATAATAACTACATATAACGTACAACATGATAATCGAGGATGAGCGTGATCTTAATACACCAATTCAAGATACTTCGGAAGGTCCAACTCCAACAGTAGAAATGATAGTAGATGAAAATTACTGATTTAAATAATTTTTAGCTCGATATAAAAAAATTAAGGATAAAGATGCTAATTTTGAACTTCGTAATGCATTAATAGATATTTATGAGAGCAATATATAACTTGAAAGTTGAAATTAAAATAAATTTTATTATGATATAATATTTATTTAATTTCATCAATAATTTCACTTTTATTTAAATTTTCCATTAATATGTATAGTATATAATATTTTCTCAATTTTTAAATTTAAAAATTTAAGGTATAAAATAATCTTATATTAAATGATTATGTAAGAAAACAATATCAATTATATAGGATGATTGTGTAAGAAAATAATATAAATAAAATAAAAATGTTATAATATTAAAGAGAGGGAAAATAAAAGAAAAATATTTTTTTAGTAATCGAGAGCAGCAGGTTGGAATTTAATATTTGATGCAAAATTTGAAATTAAAAGAATAGTATATAGATTCTTCTTTTCTTTTTAGTATAATCTTTGGTCCATTCATCTTCCTTTCCCATAATCACTATTTGGGAATACAGGGTATGGAAGTTCCACGATTTGATATATACTTATCAATCATGCATAATATAAAGATCAGCCAGATATGAAAGATTCTATTTATTACTCTTTCTTATTATATTTAAAATTCCCTTCAAGAAATTAATCATGTCTTTACTCATGTAAAGTTTTTCTTTCTTTTTTGAAATTATAAAAAGTAAAAGTAGATGTAACAGGAGGAGAGTGAGAGGAGAGGAGAGGATGACGGGGAGAAGATGTAGTGCAAGCAGCCAATCCTTATCCAGTTTGAACTCGTATGTATTTGTGGGATAAATATTTTTTATACTATTAATATATTTTATATCAAAGTAAAATGATTATTATTTTATCAAAGTCATCACCATCATGTAATAATTATCTTCATATTAGTCACTTCTAATACGAATATTATATTTGAAAGTATCTAATTATATTAATTTTTTATTTTTTTTATTTTTTTTATTTTTTTTATTTTTTTTATTTTTTTTAGTTTTTTTAGTTTAAATATTTTTTTGTCATATTAAAAGAAAAATAATAGATGTAATTACAAGATGGGAATTGAACACTCACGAAAAAAATAAAAGTTCAAATAGCCAACCAACTAAATTATTATGATTCACTACAACGACCTTAAGTTAATATATAATAACCAAATTTCACAATAGTGATATACAAATATCTTCCATACATATGCGAGGTCTAAATATAAGCTTCTGAACTCAACAACAAATACCCTAGGGGATCTGGACCTGCACGCAAATATTTTGATATGTTCTAAAAACTACAAATTTAAAATTTTCTATAGCAGGCTACAAAACATTATTTTTTTAAATTACAAATTTTAAAAATCTCTATTTTTTAAATTAACTTATATCACAAAGGGGTAACATGTTATACATCAATCTTTGCATAGAATTCAAACTTTTTAGGATTAGAAAGAAACACTTAAGGGACAGAATTTCCTCTCACATGGGGACTGTGAATTGGGCAAAGGAGACAAGTTGAGAGAGATGGTTGATTGATAAATAGATAGGAATAAGAAGCAATTCATCATTGCTAAAAACCAGATTATTCTGTAAAAGGGTCCACTATGATTCAATAGAGTATGTTTCACATGTCACACCAATCCTTTCAAAAGGTTCTATAAATCTACAAACACATACCCTACACATAAAAATAAAAATAAAACTATTGCTTAATCAGTCTACCATTTTTTTGCCTTTTACTTTTTGGCCCTCCCATTCCCCAAGATTTCACTATCATTGGCATTTTGAACTGAAATTACGCTACATTCATATTAACTACCAATTTCTCTAATATCTTCTTTATTAAAGAAAATGTTCAAAATTAATTCAGTAGATCTTGTGAGATGACTTACTTTTGCACTTCATTTAAAATTGAGATTAATCGATCATGTCCTCATTGTTTTAAAATTAACACATATTTGCTATTATTTCCAAAATGAAATCACAAAAAAAGTAAATTATATTTACCTCTATACTTTAAAAATTTATTGAAACTTTTTAAACGTCGGGCAAAAGTAGCTAGAGCATACCCTGCCCTGTTAATTCATACTTTAATTTCTTTCTGAACTTTTGCAAAATTCTATATTGAAGAAAAGGATGGATTTTTACTAAAAAGAAAAAAACTTCTTTTCATGTTTTAGATTTAAAATATTGTTGTGGTTTGTGTTTAAAATTCAAAATCAAAGGACTTCCATTAAAATGTCTTCTCCTTTATGTTTTTGAAGTATTGAAGTGTGTTTGATGAATAATTAGACCTTTTATAAAAACCTTCTTAGAGAGTTAATTCAACATCATTATGAGGTGATAGAAAATGACAAAATATGTTTCATAATTAATGGAACCTTACAACAATCCTCCACAAATTAAAAGCAATAGAAAATACCTCAGAATGATGATAGCAAGAACAATTCTAAAATTCTGTAAATCATCGTAAAGAAGTACTCCTAGTACAATTTATGCCATATATATCAACATGCATGTGTACATATAATAAGATACTATAATTAAACAAAAAGCCATATTACTAAAGGAAATTAACCTAATGACCAAGATGAACAAAGTCATCAATGCATTTTACCACATAATTAATTATCAAAACATTTCAAGGTCACATACCTAAGATTTAAGAAATAAATTATTAGGGTCAATCATATCGTCTAACAAGTAATAAGTCCATGAAGCTACTGTGCTCACATTTTCAGAATCCTTGTGATCAGGATGATTGAATCCACCAACATGTTGTGAATAATTAGTACTACCACTATATATTCCCATCAAACAATAATCTTGAAGTGTTCCTATCTTTTCTTGATTGTTCTTCTCCACCAAATGTCCCATTACTGATCAAATCCAACAACATTTGCACTAACTTGCTCGTGATGGCTCATCCTCATTTCATCCAAACAAGGAATTGTATTATTAATTTGACTAAATGTGGAAGTACTTGTAGTATTATTTGTTGTAGACACATAGAACTCAAAAAAGGAGAGGAAGAAGGTGTAATCATGAATTGAGAAATTTGGACCTTTTGTGTGGATGGCCTTAGAGTATATACCAAGAGGTCCTAAAATTATCCAAATGAGCTGATCTCTTCATGGCCGAGCGGGTGTTGAGAAAAGATCAAAGCGGCGAGTGTAGGCTGAACTCTGTAAACGGAGTTGTTGGGATGCCAGTGAATTCTTGAACCATTTGTCGAAAATTCGTAGTGTCCGTAGTGAGGACAGTTGTTGGCGCGCGCCTCGATGCCCTGCTTCTTTTCTTTGGATTTTCCCCCACATAATTAGGCTGAACAATGGAGGGATTTATTGGTATTGAAGAAGTAGAATCATAGTATGGACCTTGATGAAGAAGATGAGGAGCAATTGATGATGATGAGGAGGAAGTTAAGTTTCCAAAGTTGTCAAAATCAGATCTTATAATGTCTTTAGGCCAAATAAGATCATTGTTTTTGTATGGAGAATTTGTTGAATCTTGGAAATGGGAGCTGAAATTTTGTGAGTCGTGGTGAGGGGAGGATCAAAGAGAGGTGCTGTTGAGAAAGAAATTGTGGCAATGGAGTTGGGTTGAGATTGAACTAAAATGGCCTGAAGAATTCAAGAAAGTTGAGATTGATGCCCCATGTGAATCATATTCTTGATCATCACCACTTGTGGATTGTACACTACCACTATTACAAGAATCCATCTCTCCTGTATTAGTAAGTAAAAGAGGGAAATGTTAGAGATAGTTGAAAAGTTTGAGGGAAAGAAGAAGAAATGGAATTCCTCAATTAAAGTGATTGATCAAAAAGGAATATGACAAAGTGAGCAAAGAGGAATATTACATCTACAAGAGAAGTTTTCAGAGAGTTTATATCCTTATATCTTGAAAGATCTACAAAATTAGGAGTTACCAAACTTGTCCTTTGCCTCTTATTCATGGACCACTAGCTAGGTTGTTCTCACACATGTTTGAATAGAAAGAACAGAAAAAATCAAACTTGTTGGTTGTTTAAACTAGAAGATTTGAGAGTTCTTGATCATATATTCTCTTGAATTTTTCTTTCTTTTGTAAGTTCTTGGATTAGGCTAGAATAAAATTATGAAAGGAAAGAGAGAAAGGATAGATAAAGAGAAAAGGGTTATAAAATATAGAAGGCTTTGAGAGAAGGCTCTAAAATAGAGGCATATAAGGTACTAATAAACCTTCAATTTTTGTTTTCCACTCAATCAAAAAGAAAAACATGGAACAACTACAGAATACGCAGGGCGGGGGTGAGAGAGGGGGTTGGTGGGTATCCATTGGAAGGAAGATTTTAAGGGTAGTGTGAAAACGAGAAACATAAATGCAAGAAATGTTTTCTCAAAACGAATGGAACAAAAATGTGTGCCTTCAACATATAAAAATATCTTTGAATTTTGTAGTTTTAATAGAGCCATGTCATTTGTAAATAATGTTGCTAAGAATAAAAATAATCTAAAATTTATTGACTATATAAATGTGATATTAATTTTTTAAAATAAATTAATAAAATATATACAAATTGAAACAAAATGTTGTTGCAACAATTAAAAAAGAAAAAATTAAAAAAACAAAAAAAACATGTAATTTAATTAAAATACAAAAATTAAAAATATTTTTAATAAAATATTTCAATTTTTTAATTTTTATGAATTTTGAGAAGGGGCATTTGAATTTGAAGAGTTGAGTACTCTTTTTTGATAAATACAAAAATTGAACTTTGAAGGTCGGGTTTTAAAACTTTTCTTTGTATTGCAAAATATCAATCTTCAAAGGTCTGTTTTTCTGATGAAAAAATAAATTTTAAAAGTATTTAAAAACAGTCTAGTTCCATAAATATCAATGGTTTTAGTGAGAAAACTTATCCTACCACGATGAAAAATGGGGGTTCGAACCTAGATAGTGTACTTTATTATTTTGTAATTAAAAAATCAACCTGATGAGGTTTCAAAAAGTTAAAAAATCAACCTCCGTAGGTTAGATTTTTTTACCAGCACTTTACAAATCTTCTTCGTTGCCAAGAACCATTATGGGTCAGTTTTGACCTTTTCTTAGTAGCGCCACTAATAAAGTTAAGAAGATACTCTCTTTATTTTAATTTATGTGTTATTTTTAAAATCATTAAAAGAAAAATGTCATCTTTATATCTAGAATTTCTATTTAGAATATCCTACCTGAGATATTTAAAATTATAAAAGTTTAAAAATATTTTTAATTTTAATTAAATTACATGTTTTTTTTGTTTTTTTAATTATTAAATTAAAAATTTACAAAATTAAAAAAATTAAAAAAATTAAAAATATTTTTATTTTAAGTGTTTTATTTTTGTATTAAATTAAAAAAATTTTACTTTTTTAAATTTCATATCTAATCAAACTAGGAGCATATAATAAAAAGGAGAGAATAAGCAAAATAACAAGTGCTATGTAAAAGCGGTCCAAACTGGCTTAAGGTAGTTGTAAGAGATACCCCCTCTGTTTCATAGTGTGCCATTTTTTGTTTCATGAAATGTAAATTAAGGTAAATTTGGAAAGAAAAAAAAATCAATCATTTTGAAGTAAGGAAAATTATGACTTTTGAAGTTTTCTGTAAAGTTTTTGAATCTCTAATTGTGATCATAAGACATGTTTAACTAATTTTGTTAGATTAAATTATGAAAGACGGTGCAAAGGATCAAATAAATAAAGCAAGAAAATATAAATAAATTGAAATAAAAAAAGTACTTAGCTCGCGCAGTATTCATAGTCATTTTTAAAAGTTTCAAAGAATTTTATAAAGTTTTCTTTAAATTTTATTGTATATTTCAAAATTTTCGGTATACACGAATTAGAAAATCAATATTTGGTCAGATCTACTAGCTAGTTTGTGTAATAATATTTTATTTAACAAATGTAATTATTTTTAGTCCATCGATCAAATATGTAACTTGCGGAAAATAGTATGCAGAACTATACATGGGGAAATCCAGTCTGATTTCAAGCCTTGGGTTGGGCCCTTTCAATTTTCATCCTTCTATATATAGATTAGATGTAGAAAGGTCCGTTTACGGGCCCAATATTATAATACTAAATTATATTATAGTTACAGGTACTTTTTAAAAAAAAAATTAATTCAACTTATAAGCCTTTGGAACAATTAGAAAATTCAAACATTTTAAAAGTTTTCAAAATTCTAATTCAATTTTTAATTAATTTTATAAAATCAATAATATTTCCTCCGTTCACTTTAAACTACTATACACCCCTTAAGAAATAATGATTAATATCTCTATTTTACCACAATATCATATCAATTGATGTATAATCTTATGTCTTGAGAAATGATTTTGAAGAATAAGTAATTAATGTTGAGGGTAAAACAGGGAAAAAAAGTAATTGCTTTTCTTAATGTGTTAAAAGAGACAAGTAAAAGTGAAAATTTATTTTTGGAATAGTGAAAATTGTTAATGAACAGTGGGAGTAACTTATAACTTATTTAAATTGTCACAATTGATTTTATATCAATTTGACATTATGTCAATCAATGATATTCTTTTCACATTATATTTAAAATTCACTCCTTTTCGCTCATTTTTACCAGTTCATTTTGAACTTTGCATGCTCTTAAAAAATGATGATTAATATGAGTATAATATCGCAATGCTCATATTAATTTATGTATAGTTTTAGATCTTGAAAAATAATTTGGGGAATAAGTAATTAATGTTGATGGTAAAACATGAAAATTGTCTTTTTTTGATATGTTAAAAGTGACAAGTAAAAGTGAGCGGAGGGAATACAAAAAAAAATTGCATGTGAGAGCAATACAATTTAGAAATAGACTCAATCATTACTCTTCCCACTTTTACTTGTCCATGGTACGAAAAATAGATGTCCACTTTAACTTGTCTTCTTTAGGAAATCAAGACATAATTTATCACTTAATTTCTAATTTACCTTTATTATTAATTATAGTCATTTCTCAATATACTTTCCAGCATCAATTTTTATTTCAAAAGCATTTATACAAAAAAATTATCATTCTATTTTATTGCTTCGTGAGATGTGCTGCTCAATACCGATAAGTAGCATAGATGAAAGGAGTAATAGACAAAGCATTTAATAAAAGTTATGATGGAAAAATATGGGGTCCACGTGAGATATCTCATCACCTGTTATACATTTGACATTTAAGAAAAAAGTACTTGATTATTTTGTCACTAGTGTACTTGATCACGCTTGCGGATTATTAAAATAAAATTAGTATGTGATAAAATATTAATCTCATAATTTTTATTGAAGAATATCAATCTTTATTAATTAAATATTTGTTTATGATTCTATCATTTTCCGATTATGACTATATTAGTATCCTATATATGAAATTCTTTGACAAAGAATTTGTGAGAAATATATGCAAGTTAAATAAAGAAAAAGATAAATAAAAATACTTATAAATATGATGACATAAAATTTTTCTCTAAGTTAAGAGTTCTAGAAAATGAAAATCTTAGAAATTGAACCGTTTCATCTTTCATTTTCTTAAATGTCTTAAACTTTGACTAAGTAATTTATTTAGATACTTATTGACATCTTAAAGAGACATATACAAAACAATAATGAGAAAAAAAAAGATGATGAATTATACAAAAGGGAAGAAGGGAAAATTGAAATAAATTTAACAGGAAGAACATTATATATATCACATCAACAACATTATATATATATGATAAACAAAGGGGGGGTGAATTTAAAAATAATTTAAGTATAGACTAGTCGACTCCCTCGTGAACGCTCGGCCGATCGTGTTCCCGCAGAAGATGTTAGTGCAATAATACCTTAAGATGCAAAGAGTAGGAATATAAATGACATAGCAGATTTATGCTTAGTTCGGAGCACTGTGGTGCCTAGTCCAAATCTTTGGGGTTACAAGTGGTTTCCTTAGAGCTTGAGAGAGGTTGGATTACAACGTGGTTTATCAACCGTTGATATGACACAAATTTCACCTCGTATATCTACCTAAGTATTTATCTTTTAATATCATTGATATTTCTTTTCAAAAAATACAATGAGAGTAAGTGATAAAAAGTTGTTAAGTTGATCAAGCCGGGTTGCGTAGTCTTCATTGAGTCTTCAGTGCCTTTTGTAGTGCGAGATATCGTTTGGATAAAGGCAGAAGATCAACTCTTTCGATCTTGGATTGATTTGCTCTAAGGTAACCTAAGGGATTTTGTTATCTCAATCACGCAAGATGGATAAGTGATTGAGATCTTGATGATCGCCAATTGAGTTGTCGTGCATATCTTTTCTCTCTAATGGTATTATTCTTCCTTTTGTCGAACCCTTGAATCTTGTCTTGATATATTCTTCGCTTCCAATTTCGTTGATGATTTGATTTTCTCCTTAGCGGATTGACTCTCGATACTTGATTTTCTCCTAGCTGATTGATTTCTGCCCTCTTTCCTTCTTATGATGATTTGGTTTGTAGGAGGCAAAATTACACCTCGCAATTGAGATATAAAGCGGCCGATGTCAAATATATAATCCAACAAAGGCTGAGGCGATCCCACAGTGGGAATATGGACGTAACTTGAGTTCATGTGATTAGTTATTACTTTATCGGCTTACTTATTTCCAGGGGGGAAGGATTGAACAATAAAACAATAAACAAGAGTAAAGAATAGTAGATGCTTAAATCAATTTTTGGTTGTATTCAATCAATGAATTGACTAGGATTGTGTTCCCCATGATTTCATAACCACAAGGCTTCTTTACACTAGGATCTATCCCGTGTTTAGCATGCAATATTGGTATGTTAGGTTCACCTAAATGGTTGGTCCCCTATCTAGATGATTATCACCACACAACTTGGTCCATATATACTGGGTTATGCTTAATTAACCCTTACCCTAATATCGGATTAGCTATCCCCCGACAAGTTCAAGCTATTAGATGAGGGTTGATAGCCTCAAATCACCGTTGTTAATCCTTCCATTCACTACCCCCTTAATCTGGTAAGTAAGAATAAGGTAAGTTCCTGCAATGTTTGCAACCGTTAAGAAATAATTAAAATAAAGAGAAAAATAATACATGCATTAAACCCTGCTCAAGAATCTCAAGTGTGTTACCTATGTGTGTTAATTCATCATGGTTCCCACAACCCTAGTTATGGGTTTAGCTACTCATATTTGAAATATCACAATCACAAACTATAAAAGAAATCATAATTATAACTTACAAAAATTTGTAGAAGAAAACCACGTGAATTGAATTAAATCAAACCGATGAACAAAACTTCAATGTTGTTTGATTTCCAAAATCAAGAAAAAAATTACAAAATTTATTTCTTGAACCAAGAATGATCGTTAACAACACCTTTTTAATTACACCAAAGCTATAAAATTTCGTAACTTGTAAAATAAACCTAAACAAATTATTTATTGACCTGAAACAAATCCTTTCCTAAATCAGTTTAGATTCTGGTGCAGCAGTACCACGGTCCTTTGGTAGTTTTAACTGATCGCTAGGAGGTATGTTGTTCCTATTGTTGCTTCCTCGCATTCTGTCTCTTTCAAGATATGGTTTCAAATAACGCATCGTTGTAAGATCCTATGAGCCGTTGGTCATGTTTGTTGTTTCCTGGCCTCCTAATCATTGTTTCTGCAATATAAAGGTACTTGGTACTTAGAACACCCTATCCTTAGAAAGTACGTCTGCATCGCTTGTCCGTTGTATGTAACCCGCTTCTTAGTCAATTTCTCTGATTCTTTCCATGACCGACATGATGATCCGTTGTAAGTTCAGACGACCTGTAGAACTGATTTGCCTGTATGAAACTTCAGCTTGAAAATGAGCCTTCCGCTTGACATTCTTTTATGTGATCTTCCTACCATCGATCGAACGGTCTGCTGTAAGGTAGCACATCCGCGGGTTTCACTCGTTGCTTGGGGCACTCGACTTAACAACTTTCTGAATGACATGCAACAGATGAATAGGACGGCTCGTGGTAAGGACCAACGGTCCAGAAAGGGCTCATCTGAGTGCATTCTTTTGTAAGTTAAGTTCTTCAATTTTTTATTTCTACGGCCCATTTTACCTGTAAAACTTCCAAAACGTGCCATATCCACATAAATGTACCTAAAGTCATGCACATTCACTGAGTTTGGTGACGCGCAGCCGTAAATTCACGGCACATCAACACTCAACTTAGCATGTTTGCATGTCCTCAAGCAAACAAAATAAAACATAGCAGTCCAAACTCATAAAACGTACAAAATGTTCACTCAATCAACCTCTCCTACTAGGCTGTTCGTAACCTGGTGTGGAAAACTCAGCACTACTCAACATGACACTATAGGATCAAAGGATGGAACCATATTATCACTACACAACCAAGCACACATAACTAGCATTTCCTACAATAACTAGAAATCAACCCATGTAATCACGCGCTCTCACCACAAAGAAGTCCCCTCATATATATACATTAATATCGTGCCAATGTTTATCTTGGGATTGGGAAAGAACTCAAACAGCCTACAAAGAAATTCAACTGTTAATACAATACCATGTTTGCTTTTACTTTTAATAATTTCAGTTTTCGGGCATTGCTTGAATCTAGGATCACTATAGGACTTTTTCAACATGTAATGTAGGCTTGGGTTGGGTATCGTAAATATGGGAATAGTAACTTAACCTTCCTTGGAACTAAACTAACTTTGCCTCCACTTAACCTGTATTTTTCACTTCTGCCCCTTTCCTTTCTTTCTTCTTTTTTTTATTTCTTTGCAACTACGAATGCGGTTTTTTTCAAGTAATCATTACTTTCTACGTTTTTCTTTTTCTTGCTCCTTTCTCTTTAACAACATTTTTGTTTTGTTTTATTTTTTCCATTTATGCATATCGCAGTTCCGCTCTTTTCATTTTCATTACCCAATGTTATTCCACCCTACTCTTCCTAATCACCTATAGACAATAAGGCATCCTCAACTTAAGCGATTTGCCTTGAGTTGAGGTTCATGCTGCCCAAGGAGGGACCAGGGCCAAAACAGTTCATTTATAATCAAAGCATAAGAAATGAATTTGTGTAAAGAAAAAGAAAGGTCAATTTAAGCTCAAAATTTAGATCAAGGGATATTTATTTTCTTTTGGTAAGTCTTTTAAGTCTTTTGACTCATTCACTGAAAATACCTATGATCCTTTCCTAGTTTCTCATCTTCTACCTCGGTCGATTGACTGTGCAAGTTCTAGATTGACACACACAACAAAATTCAACTATTGAACCTTACTCATACAAGCACTTGATTACACAGTGCCAAGTTCCAACCACTAGGTTCATGCATAATGTTGACATTAATTATCCTAGCGATACCTATGATGCCACAAAGATCCATACCGGTCACGCTCACAACAGAAGTATGTTCACACAAAAGCATTTAGGAAAGGTGTCATTTTCACATACACTACAAAATCACCATCACATGCTTTTGATTGCCTGTCTTTATTTTCTTCCAGTTAACCAAAAACAAAATAAAATAAAATCCTAAACATTTTCGGGTTCTACTAGATAAAGAATACCCGAGGGAAAAGATATCCAACAAGAAAAAACTCGGAAGTTATGTTCCAAAAATCAAAATCAAGTACTACCTACCCCATCAAAAAATTATGCGACGTCCTCAATGATTCAAAAAATAAAGCATGAGAATAGGGATCTACCTAGGCATCCTAGATGCCAAAGCGATCTAGTCACCGAGGGTCAGCAGATACAACCCTAGAACTCCCGCAAACTGGAGTCTCAAGCCATCTGCACTTCGTAGCAAGATCGCTTGTGGCCTGCATTCTCCGGTTGTCCGCACAGGAGAACTAACTGTCTGCCCACTCTCCCCAAACACATCCCGCGCACTAGAGCTGCCGTCACCTTTAACCCGCTCAATTATCTCTTTCATGCATATCGACGCCTATTAACTTTCCTTGGAGGGCAAACTTTCAATGCCCACTTCTCCTTCTTTTATTTTCTTCTTTCTCATCCTCCGTGGCCTCGCCGACCCACTTATTTTGGTCCTTATCACGCGGTGGGCCGGTCTCTGCGTCAAAGAACCGAGTCTCTACATCTCAAGTCTTTATCTATCAATGAAAAAGTTCAGGGTGGTAAAGTGAGTAGGTCCGGATGACAACTCTAGCACTAAGGCTCTGCCGCCGCTTAGCCTCTCTCCATTATGTCCTAATACTCTGGAAGGAGCATCACACCTGAACTGGTTGAGACGCACCAAAACCATCCAAATTCATATGTAATCTACGTGCCGCATCTTTTATTTCTTTAACTTGGACAATCCTAACTTGCTCAAGCAATATCAATATTGTGCTCTGTACTTGTTAGTCTCTTGGCCATTTTTCATGTCACTGGGACCAACAAGCATCCAGTGAGAGAATAGATCGGGCTGAGCTCAATGGAATATAAGGGTTGCCGCAGCATCATCTCGCCGTGGAAGGAAGATCCACAGTCCGCTTCATCTTGGCCATAAGTGTCACCTCCGGTCACCTCGGGGTGTACTCACTAACTGGGTCCACCAAATGGAATGCCCTGCCACTGGATTCAGGACATCTTTAATCAATGCTATGTTCGCCTTTCCTGATGTTTGTACTATATGATCGATATCTCGGGAAGATAAGTACTCTAGATTCCATGCATAGCGATAGATCGTGCTCGAATGAAGTCAGTGCTCTTTGACCACCCGCTTCCTAAGTTTCTATGGAAATAATCCGAGGAATGTTCAAAAGAGTACTTGACATAATGTATGCCACCAACACTTCCTGTCTGCGCTCAAAACATTATCATTCACCGAGGCGCTGGTGCATGTCGAACGATGGACCACCATGACTTGGCCAAAAATTCAGGGAATCCTTGTAGATTGATTTTCGCTTGTGACCCATTCTCGCTCTCGTTGTCTTGGCACAATATTGGCCATCCATTGAAAAAGTGCAACACCTTGTCCTCAGTTCTCAACCCTTCATTGATTTCCATTCGGTAATCATATTTATAGTTCTTAGTCAGTAATGTAAAGTCATCACCCAACAAGACTCTGGTGATGGTCCTCTCTAATATATCAATCGGGATAACTCTTACCATGCAGTCTAGCACGAGAGCTCCTTCTTAACGCCTTTTCGGTGGTCTTTTCCCAAGGTGTAGCAATTTGCATAGAACTCACGCACCACTCATGCTGTATTTTCACGGAGTCTTGGCCATCCAACAAGGTTGTAGCTCCTTGAAAACTTTTAAGCTCTAGGAGCTTCATAGGGAATTGATTTGGAATCTTTGCCCTCTTGAATACTACTACTTGGAATTTTCTTTTCATTGAGATTGAACCTCGCAAAATACACACTGGAGCCCCAGAAACCATATCTTGGACCTTGCTTCTGGTGTGGTGGAAGGTTCAGAATCCTCTACCTGCTCATTAGACTCTTCAGCAGCACTATCCTTGTCACCGGACCTCTCGCATTTATATCATCATCCCCAACCTCAACATCATTATTGCCCTTCTCTACATTATCCGGCAGAGGGTTGTCACCATCGTATTTATACTCACTACTTCCTCATCATACTCGGGAGGTGAGGTAGTAGCCTCTGCAGCTTCTTGGCTTTGGACTTTGCCCTAGTGTTCACCACCGGAGATTCGTTAGAGCTTACCTGTAGTGCACTCAATGCCACTAGAACTGTCCGCCCGACTCTCATCATAGAGCCGCGCCTTTTTTGCAATTTCCTCGTGGAAGCTTCCCGCTGCTTCTTGTTTATCGTGAAGTCACTGAAAATCAGACATATTGTTAATCAAAAAAATAAAACCAGTTAGCACATTGTTTAATCACCAGACGACCGTCGCACGTGTCTATCAGAGATAACAAATGTTCAAGCTATGTGGTCGTTGAGTGACTTCTCGAAAAGGTCTTCAGACTTACTCACTTGTTACAACGGTCCGTTGTGAGATACAATGGCCCATCTCACTATCCGTGAGGGGTTCATGATTTATGTCTGGGGTAGTCCAAATGACTGACTAACGAGTCATTGTTAAAAACAATGGGTCATTGGATTGGGCTAGCAAACCTAGCCTCTACCCTTCAAGCTTCAATCAATCCAACAATATTAGTTTAGACCTTAATCAACATGTGATGAGATTTACTAACCTCTACCCCATCAAAATTTCATAACATCCTTTTTAGGTTAATTTTCACTTTTCACTGATGCAAAGATTTCATTGCACAGCCACCAACGCTGTTAATTTTGGTTGCCAGTATGAACTCCCTATGCATAAGTTTCCAGTTAAGCAATTTCTCACAATGCAATTATAATTCGGAAAAGTTACCACGATGGAAGAACAATCGAAAAGAAAATAAAAAATAAGGCTAGCTTTTCACATCAAATAAATAATTACTTTAGCAAGAGAACCATCAAATTTTTTAGTCAACAGTTGGAGAAATGTGTGCAACAGTGTTGAAGGTTGTTCAAGCGAGAGGGAGGAAAGTTGAGTGTTTGATTTGATTTTGAATGGGAAGGCAAAAATATTAGGAGGGGCTTAAATAGTTTAGGCCTGTGCGAGCTGCTGGGTATGGAAATTTTATCTCTAACCACGACTTGTCCAATGGACCGTATGAAGATACCATGAATCTGCATCATGAGCCGTAGTTTGAAAGTTTGGGAACTTACTTGTGAACTCAAGTGGCTAATAGCATGAGCCATTTGTTCCTGCCAACGACCCATGGCTGTCGTCGCAGGTTGTTCATTGATTTTAAGGCCTGTAGGACTTCTGTTGCAGAGTGACACCACGACCTGTGTGAACAAACGACAGCCCGTTCTGAGTTCCCGTTGATTAGACCCTAGGAATAGGGCACTCGCATAGTAACAACGGCTAGGAAACTACGATTCGTTCTTTACAACGACTCCGCTCTTAGAGTCGTAGTTTCATCCTTGAGCTGAATCATTCAAGTTTTCCTTGCCTTAGACTCACACTTCCAACAACTGTGAACACTATATTTACATTAAAATTTACAGTTTGGATTGCCTCCCAAGTAGCGCTAATTTAACATCAGCGGCACGACGTGGATATTTTGACTAATCGTATCACCAAAACACTTCATGGATTACCTCCCATGCAGTGCCCGATTTAACGTTGTGGCACGATGCAAGTCCCCCGGTTACTTAGATTTCACCAGAGCCTAGAGATCCACCAACTTTATTTCTTCGCTCTTTCCCTAGATAGTTTTCACTGTTGACCATTGACTTAAACTGCCTTCATGATTTTCTAGTTCAATTGCTCCATGGGAGAATACTTGAACCACTTAAAAGCCCCCAACCATTTGAACTTCAACTTGCCAGAAACAAACGAAGTCTAGAATTCAATAGTAACACCATCACCCGGCTGAACTCTCTTCTCAATCTTTCACTGTCAGTGCTGAATTTTCATTCTTAGTTTATAAATTTCAGAAATGTCATAGGATTTCAAACGAAATTCATTTAGCTCATTCAATCGATGAAGCCTCAAGTTCGCAACTTCGCCCAATCCAAATTCAAACTTTCTGAGCGCCCAAATAGCTTTGTGCTCAAGTTCAACTGAAGATGACATGCCTTTCCATAAACAAGCTGATACAGAGACATACTCTATAGGAGTCTTGAATGCAGTCCATAAGCCTTCCATAAAACATCATCTAATGTCTTCCCAGCCCACCCGTCCTGCTAGCATTCAAGGCCGCTAAGATGGTCTTTATCTCTCGATTTGTGACTTTCCAACCTGCCCACTAGAATGTGGAATATAGGGTGTACCACCTTGTGTTTACCTCATAATATTTTCTAATAAAGTACGAAACAATCCAAAAACAGAGAAGTGGAACCTTCACTAATGATGGCCTGGTCCTAAACGGGAAAAATATATTCTGCCTGGGCAATGCCGTGATACTTCCTTCACATTTGGAAGCAATAACCGATTTCCACCCATTTCAAAACATAGTCACAAAGGACAAGTATGTACTTCTCCCATTTGAGCTTCACAAATATCCATGAACCATGCCCCAAACATCAAACATCTCAATTACAAGGATGGGAGTAAAGGAAGCCATGCCTGTTTTTCATGCATCACATTCTCGGTAAAATCATGCACATCGCAATAGTTGCCAATAATACCCATTGCAAAACTGAAGTAGGAGAATCTCACTGGTGACCCCTAACAGGATGAGGGATGGCCTTTAATATGCTCAAAATTTCACTCGCGCATATATCCTCGAATCAAATTCTATCATCAAACACATATTCGAATAGTAGGCTCATCCAAAACTCCACATCGACATGGAACTTCTTCCGCCGGTGAAAAGACATCACTTACTTATAAGTAGCAAAGTTTGCAAACCATAGATGAGACTGTGAGGCAGCTAAAAGATGCTCTGTCAGGGAATGCATCATCTATGTCATGCTCATCTCGAAGTGCTGCATCAGGTCTCCACCTTGATAAGTGATCCGCTACTTGGTTACCCTCGGTCTTTACCTCAAAACTCGGAACTTGTAGTAGCGTAAGTAACCCATTGAATTCAACTGCATTGGCATCCTCTTTGCCACATGATATCTCAAAGCTGCATGTTCTGTATGTACTATCACCTAGTTCCAAGCAAACATTTAAACATCTCGAATGCAAACACTACAATCAATAACTCTGCTCTATCACAAAAGGTGTTTTCTCAAGGCCGCATTAAGAGCCTTACTAGCATAATAATAGGATTGAAAATCTTTTCATGCCTATGACCCAACATAGCTCCCATGGCCACTCCATTAGCATCACACATAACTTCGAATGGTAAAGACCAATCAAATTCTACTATACTCAAAGGTCAATCTCTTCGTGCATTCAAACGTCTTCATGCCTCATCAAAAACAAACTTCACCTCTTCAAGAAGTTTACACAAAGGATGTGCAATTTCGGAGAAGTCCTTCATGAATCTTCGTAAACCCTGCATGCACCCAAAAAGTCAATACCTTTCAGAGAAACGGAGGTGGTAGATTAGGCAATTACTCGATTTTGGACCGGTCCACCAATACCCTTACCATAAATCTTTTTGACCTAGAACTATACCTTCTTGACCATGAAATAGCACTTTTCCCAGTTAAGCACTGCTGGTCTCTTCACATCCCCGTTAAATACCTTGCTCAAATGAGACAAACAATCTTCAAATGAATCACCCACCACTGAAAGTCATCCATAAAAAAATTCAATGTGATGTCTTCTGCCATGTCAGAAAATATGGACATCATGCAGCGCTGAAAAGTGGCGGGCGCATTACATAACCCGAACGACATCCTCTTAAAAGCAAATGTACCATATGGACAAGTGAACTTAGTTTTCTCGGTCTTCAGGGGCTATAGAAATTTGATTGTACCCCCGAATTACCATCAAGGAAACAAAGACATCTCGCCCGCAATTCGGTCTAACATCTAACTATGAATGGCATAGGAAAGTGATCTTTCTGAGTCCAATGATTCAACTTCCTGTAGTCCATGGTACTTCCAACCTAAGGACCGCCGTTAGTGGAATGAGCTGCCATTGTTAGCATTTGGGACCACCGTGATTCCTCCGTTCTTTCTGTACATACCGAACTGGCTCACCCATTTGCTGTCAGCACAGGGTAAACCACACCCGCATCCAACCACTTGATGATTTCCTTTCGACCACCTCTTTTTGCATAGGTGTATTCAACCTACGCCTTCACGCTCAATGCTTGGAATACAATCGCTCTAGTCTGGATCTATGAGTGCAAATACCGGCCGGGATTACAATAATATCCTAATGGTCCATCCGATGGCTTTTTTATATCTCTTCAAAATGGAGACCAAAGCCTCCACTTGCCATTCCTCCAAGTCAACTACAACAATGACCGGTAAAGTATTACCGGTTCCCAAAAATACATATTGCAAGTGAGATGAAAGTGCTTTGAGCTCCAATACCGAGGCTCTCAATAGATGGCTTGGCCGTGGTGGGGTCGCCTGATTCTTCATGTCAAGATCAATCTTCAACCCAAAAGGATCCCATACCAGCAAGTGCATTAACTATCTTCTCACCCCCATGGATCTCCTCAACACCAACATTCATCAAGACTACTAAGTCATCAAGAATCAATAACTCCTCCATAGGCATAATCAGGGAACTCGTGTTCCACAACATCAATTACCGAGATCACCCTCATGCTTCATTTGGCTGCTCATTGATCTGTGGCTGGCTACTGAATGTCACCTCCTCATTGTTCAACCAGAATTTCGCCTTGTCCAGTTCCCATATCTACAAGAGCACGTCCGGTGCAAGGAATGGTCGCCCGAAGATAATGGGGACCTCAAAAACTGGAATCTCACACCCGTGATGACAAAATTGACCGAAAATATAAAGCGCGACTTCACTCACTAGAACATCATAGAGAATTCCCGGATTCTTCATCATACAATTCGCCATCGTGCCGATTATAGCTCGTTTGGGGGCTCTCAAGCCCAACTATCTGCGTGCGGGGTCAGAATGCTAACGGGCATCAAGCTAATACTAGCATCCAAATCACATAGCGCCTTTTAAAATTAAAGGCTCCAATAGTGCACGGTATGGTGAACGCTCCAAGGTCTTCCTTCTTCTAAACAAGAGAACGGGATGCTATTGTACTACGTTGGTGCAAATTATCTCGTGGTGTTTAAAACTACGCCCTTTCTAGTGAAAATCGTCCTTAATGAATTCAGCATATCCAGGCATCTGCTCAAGTGCCTCAACTAATGGGATGTTCACAGATAATTATTTCAACATGGAGATGAATTTGTGATACTTCCCATCTTCGATCTTTTTCTTCAACCTTTGTGGAAAAGGGGGAGGAGATCTAGGGATCGGTGTGAACGTTGCTCTTTCTCTTAGTTGCCAACTATGTTCTTGTTGTGGTTATTAGGTAGCCTTACTAGTGAATTATCACCCAAAAGCCAATCGAACACCCATTATAATTACGTTCACTCCATACCATGGCTTCGTTTATCGTCAATCAATCTTGAGGTCAACTGGTCGCCTTCACTGATATGGACTTCGCAATGCAAAGGCAGCCTGTTCGCTGGATTTTATACTGTATTGCTGGGAAGTGTGCCTTTCGTCCTCTAGTTCATAGCAATAGACATCTGACTCTGCCCGTCGCTCACCCGCTAATGGCCAATTTCTACACGTGATTCCACCTTTGATTCATATCAAAATATCAAAGACGTAAGCTCCTTGAAGTGGCCATCTGTTGCCTCCATCCGCTAAGTACTCTTGGACAACATGTATTCAACCCTTGAACCACTAGACTCTAGCTCACAGCCTCGGAGGGAACATATAGACTGTCATTCTTATACTCCTCACACTTCTGCGCATCCATTGTCTCCGTATTGTCCTCGATTGTAATTGTTATCCCTGTAGTAGTCCGACCTTGGTTCCCGACCTGATGCCAAGAGTCTTGGTTAGAACCTTGGGTGTTAGTCCGGAAACCCTCCCTTGATCATCTCGTGATAATTAGCTTCCTCCTCGCATTCGCCACTCTCCATCATTTTTTCGGGCCTGCCTCGAGAACCCACAATACCACCTTTTCTGTCACGCCCCGCCCTAGGGGGTATGACTGCACTGTGCCTTGGTAGGACTCGACTGCTAACTGGTGGGCCTAAACACATCTCGGTGCCTCGGACTAGCTCTATCTCGTGCTCTCGGGAAACGGCATATATAACGGCCGTAAAACACAGCCTACGGCCAACCGGGCTCATAGCCACCCGTGAATGCATCAATCAAACAACTGTAAACATTCTAATATCAAGGAACCTATGCGGCCGACAAGGCCACCATGCTGTTTAGTCATCTGAAACTCAACAAATGAATACTGAAAGGCTACGTGACCGGCAAGGTCACCACTACTATCAAACTATGGCCCCACACGGCCAACTTAAAAATAGAAATACTAAAATGTTTCATAACAAACTGCATGGCCTCACACGACCACTCAACCGACTCACACAGGGAGAGATAATATATACAATCTGCGCCTTATGAGTAACAATAGAAATGATTGGGACAGGGCCCTCACCTACCCATACTGCATAACAAAAGGAAAAGAGCTACACTCTCCGGAAATCGACCGATGACAAAGAGCCGATGACTCTATACCGGGCCGGAATCACGAGGGATCGCTCCTCATCTATGAGTACCTGCAGGCAAGTAATGCAGTTCCCCATCAAGCCGGGCACTGGTACTGAGTATGCAAAGCAACTGAAATAATACAACTGAATACAACTGAACATAGATAGCAGTAATTCAGTACCTATGACAAGAGATAATCGACCCTCAAGAAGTTCGATATAAACTCTGACCAAGTCAGACTGATAAGGCAGTGGCATACCTGTAAACGCGTTGGCCTGCTGTCTATTAACTAGTATATAGCATATAAATAGATATACAAGAAAAGCAGAGCCAATACCAACCCCCATAAGCCGGATGGCGCCAATCAAGCAAACAATCTATATACCTACTCCGGTCAAAACCAGCCAAAATAAGTCACTCCACTCATCTGCTCACTAGGCACTTCTACCGCCCCTGGGCTCCCGGCTCGGGTCCATAGCCTCTGATATAAAAAACTGTGTCCGATTCCCGGACTCCTATACCGTATCTGCAATGCAAAAGCATCCGCTCCCCGGACACTGCTCAACTGGGCTCTCTGTAACAGAACCTGTATCTATTCCCCGGACACAACAAAGGGAATATCCGCATCCGTAGTGCTATCAATGATATGGGGAAAGCTTCATCCCATCTTCGTCCAAGCTGGGGACGGCATGCCACTCCTTGGAATGACGTAAACCCATCCGCTCAGTGGGCGACATGATTACTAACCCAGTGACGCGAGGACGCTCAATAAAGGTCCCTCACGCCACATCAAGTCTCAACACAATAGTATATATATAAATAGCAAGCATGTTTAACTGAAAAAGACTATCTGAAATCTGATTTCCTTATTCTGATCTCTTTCTGTATTATACTGATTCTTTACCGATCATACGATTCTGTAATCTTTATTTAACCGTTTGGCTAATATGTAGCCAGATACTATCCGTCCGAATGGCTAATCTCGTAGCCAAGATCTTATTTGTCTGAATGGCTAAACTGGGTGGCTATAATACCGTCTGTCTATCTCGATTTTACTTTACTAACTTTATTCTGGAAATCAGATTCATTCTACAACATGCTTGCTAATCATACAATAGCTATACTAAACTGAATGCTAACTCGCCCTTTGGCGCATGCTTTATCAACTCGGCTGAGTACGATATGGCAACGCAAACCAGATTTACTAAACTTACTCAATACTCAACATTCAACTCCGACCACCATTTGAGTTTACTATGATTTATAAGGCTAAAACTTCTAACTTGCCGAGAAACCGTTTACATACCTTAACTCGAGTTATCCGATTGTCGGATGAGGTCGGTCACTCCAGCTATTTCTCCTAGCTGCATTCATATACACGTCAATTAGTAATTAAATACAACACTATTCCGAAAAGAAACATCACTTTCGATATATTTATAGCCTTTAAACTTAGGATTATCGAAAGACGGGTCGAAAACTTGCTATTTTAAGTCCGCAGGAGTATGCTATTCACTTACGGCTAGGAGCACATTACCAGTTTGGAGCAATTCTACTTACCTAGTCTCGTAGCTCGACGATTCGTCAGCCGTATTTCGTGAAACAAAATCCGTAAGAATTCTCCCCGCTGCTAAATACCGGTACTCGAGGTTAATTTAGGATTTGACTACGTTTACAGCCATAATCGGATGATATTTTCTTACCTCTTCGTCTTCTCTCGCTCGCCGCGTTTTCTCGAAATTTAATATGAGTAATGAACTTAAAAACCGAAGTGGAAGCTTTATATACTTGGTCCTGGACGTGCCCAACGTATCACGGAGCCAACGCGGTGGCCCCGCCTCTCCGTGACATGGTGCCACGCGGAGGGCTCTGCCTCGGCTCCTTCCGCGATGGTTCGACAAGGTTCACGTCCGATCTTTTTCCTGGCCTTTTTCTAGCACTTATGGCTTTCAAATATGCTTAACCAAGGCGCGAATAGGCCATCTAGGTGCTCTGAATCTTCACGGGTGTAACATTCTCCCCTTAAGAACATCTATTCTCGAATGAAAACTCTATATAGAGGACTGATTAACTCCAACTTATTTCTAGGACGGCTTCCACGGAGTTTCCCGTGATATGGCTATCCCAAAACCTGAAACACAGAAAAGTCCAATACCAGTACTCCACACAATACTATAAGATTCACGCGATAGCTAAACATCAATCTTTCTCATTTAAGCATATACAACTATAAGGCATCGCATAGGTAATAATATACTAATACAATTGCCGCCCGACTAGGCTCGGAACAAGGAGGAGATCGGAGCCACATCTGCCTCTGCCTCCTACGTCATCTCCTCTCGGTTCTTGTTACGCCATAATACTTTGACAGACGCACATCTTTTAGTTCTCAACTGCGAATCTGCCTGTCTAGGATAGTCAGCTGAACCTTTTCAGAGGCCGCCTCTTCTCAGAATCTCGGATATCCTGACTGACTGTCACCTGCCCCTATGCATTTCCTCGCATGGATACATGAAAGACCGGATGAACGGATTCTAACTCTTGAGGCAAGTTTAACTCATATGCCACTTGGCCTATTCTTGACGGTCTTGGATATGGCCCAACAAACCTTAATGGCTTACCCTTCTTGGCTTTAATCTCATCACCCTTTTATCGTAGACACTTTCAAAAATACCCAAGCCATTTACACAAACTCCGTGTCTCGCGCCGCACACTCCGCATATGATTTCTCGGCGGCCTGCAGTCAGGGGTGAGGGCGTTCTCTCGATAAGCTTTACCTTCTCCTCTGACTGTTGAACAATGTCTGGGCTCCAACTAACGTTGATTTCCATTAACCATCCAATCGGGCGATTCCAGATACGCATAATGCCTCGAAAGGCTTATCCGGGATAGCCGAGTGATAGCTATTATTATAAGCAAACTCGATTAAGGGCAAATGCTCATTCCAGCTACCATCAAAATCTATCACACACGCTCGCAACATGTCTTCGAGCGTCTGAATAGTGCGTTCAGCTTGTCCATCCGTTCGAGGGTGGAATGCAGTGCTCAAATTAATCTCGCGTACCTGCATTCTCTCAAACGCATCACAAAATCTAGCCGTAAACTGCTCTCCTCTCAGTTCGAAATAATGGGATAATCGGGCACTCCGTGCAATCTGACTATTTCTCCGATATACAACCGGCATAATCTTCACTGAGAAGGTAGTTCTCATCGCAGGAAATAAGCTGATTTTTGTCAATCTCGTCTACTATCACCCATATAAAATCATGTCTATGTCTAGTACGGGGAATCCCGCCACAAAATCCATATTCACCGCTTCCCATTTCTGCAGAGGCACAGCTATGTCCTGGAGTTAACCTGCCTGGTTTCTGGTGTTCTGCCACTTGTTGGCAAAGTTAGGACAATGGGCTACAAATTCAGCAATTTCTCTTTCATACCTCGCCACCAAGAAGTTCTCCTAACACTGTTGTACATTTTTCGTCGTGTCGTGTGGAGAGAATAGCGGGCGCAATGTACTCGTTCATAATCTGCTGGCGGCGGCCTGAAACATCTGGAACACATAGACGGCCTTTACAACGCAGCACTCCATCATCTGTTACCTGGAAATCTGGCGCTTTCCCCTGCGGAATATAGTCCTTAAGCTAAATCCAGGTCGATCCTCATATTGCCGCCTTACTTCTACAACTAATGATACACGGGCGTGTTCAACTACCGCTCCATTGTCTTCTGTTTCTGCTACACGAACGCTAGGCTAGCTAACTGATGTATCTCTCCCTGACCAATTCCTCGCTTGCTCGGCTGCAAATACGCCAAACTTCCCATGGACTTACGTACCGAGAGCATCCGCTACAACATTGGCTCTTCCCCGAATGATACGTAATATCCACGCTATAATCTTAGCACCTAACCAGCGACGCTGTCGCAGATTCAATCCTCTGGGTGAAGACATACTGTAGGCTCTTATGATCGTGAAAATATTCACATGAACGCTATAAAGGCAATGTCTCCACATCTTTAAGGTGATCATCGCGGCTAACTCCCAAGTCGTGTAGGGTAATTTCTTTCGTGTTTCCTCAATGCCTGAAGCATATGCAATCAGTTTACCATGCCGCATCAAAACACAATCCAACCCGACGCCTGATGCGTCGCAATACACCGAATAACCTTCTGTACCTTCCGGCAATGCTAATACCGTGGGCGGAGGTTAATCTGTCTTTCGCCCGAAGCTCTGCCGCATGCCTCCCGTCCACCGAAACTTTGTTGCTTTCTCTGCGCCGTTTGGTCAGAGGTGCAGCTATAGTAGAGAACCCTTCAACAAACCTCCTGTAATACCCTGCTAATCCCATAAAACTATGGACTTCGGTCCGAGTGGTAGGCCTAGGCCATGTTTTGACTACTTCTATTTTCGTGTCAACTCCGTATACCAGCATCCGACACAATGTGCCCCCAAAAGGCTACTGAATTAAGCCAGAATTCACACTTGGAGAACTTAGCATATAACTGGCGGTCTCCCGAGGATCTCGGAGCACCGTCCGTAAATGAGCTTGGGTATCCGTCGCAGCGAGAGTACACTGCTATCATCAAATAAATACTATCACGAATGTGTCCAGGTATGGTCTGAAAATACTATTCATCAGGTCCATAATATTGCTGGGTGAATTCGTCAACCCAAAGGACATAACTAGAAATTCAAAGTGTCCATATCGGGGTCCTGGAACGCCGCTTTGGGAATATCTCCTTCACGTACTCGAACTCCGATGATATTGTCCGACCGCATTAATCTTGAAAAGTATCTCGCCTCAGAATCGATCAAATAAATCATCTATTCTGGGAAGCGGGTACTTGTTCTTCATTGTAACTTTATTCAACTGCCGATAATCTATACACATACGGAGTTAGCCACTTTCTTCTCACAAATAGAACCGGCGCACCCCATGGTGAAGTTACTCGCCCGATGAAACCTTTGTCTAGCAAATCTCTTTCAGCTGCTCCTTTAACTCTCTCGAGTTCCAGAGCCAATGATAGGGAGAATGAAACAGTGCCTGCAACAAATCAATAGCAAAATCTATTTCCCTTTCTGGGGGAATACCAGGTAATCCCTCCGAAACACATCAGGGAACTCTTGCCACTGGAACAGACTGGAGTGTCGGGGATTCTGCCCGAATATTCTGAACTCTGACTAGGTGGTTAATACATCCCTTAGTTATCAATTTCTCGCCCAAGGTAGAAATAAACCTACCTTTTGGCGTAGCTGTGCTGTCTTTCCACTCCCGCACTGCCTCTCCTGGAAAGTGGAATCGACCGCCTGTTCAACATTCTACATTGGCATAGCATGGCACTAGCCAATCCATACCATTATGGCGTCGTCTATCATTTCTAGCTCTACCGTGATCTACGGTAGTCCTGGCGATCACCAACCCTATTGTACATGCCGGGTAAATTCTGCTAGCTATTATAGAGTAACCGACGGGTGGACACGAAAAGGGCCGTTGTAGCCAATCAGCATATTAAACTTTCATGCCACAAATGGGGTCAGTATATGACAAGAGTGGATCCTTGGATCAATTAGTACATAAGCAGGGCACAACAAATAGTCATCATAGCTGTTACTACATCTGGAGACGCCTTTGAGTCATGTCTCCCTGGTAGTGCATAAGTACGGTTTGAGCCCGTACCTGAACTGGAGGCTCCTAATCTACCTCGGCCGTCATGAGCCCGAGGGCCTACGCCCTGCCGAGGCCGGAGCTCGTGGCCTCGCGAATCCCCTGCCCACTGTCTCTGCCCTCCTGCCCTCTAGTCGGACAATCTTTCATCCGATGCCCCTCCTGCACACAAATATAACACCCACGATTAAGTATCTACAAGCTCGGCGTGTGGTCAGCTGTGTACAAGGGCGGGGTGAGGGTGTGAATCTGCTCGTTCTCCTCTCCGCCGCGGGGACCCACAAGCCTCTAGAACCGCCACTGTGGATCTCGACCGCCCTCGACGAGCGTATCTACCTCGCTGCTGCCGCTGTGGTGGAGGTGGGGGTCTAGGGGCCTCGTCCGATAGTTGTGGCCTGGGTCCTCTCTTAACTTCTCTCTCGCATATCATCCGATCCGTCTCTCATGCGCCGTTTGATCGGGGTTCGCTCTACTACTCATACTGGGCCACTTCCAAGACCCTCAATGGTCTGAGCAAAGGCTCAGACTGGGAAGCAGATATCCATATCCTCTCGTAACGTAGCCGTCATACATTCCTCAGTATATTCCGGGTTCGTAGCCATAATAAATCCGTGAACCTCTAGCCGGCATAGTATCAACAAATGCTGGAGCATAACGGCTAAGGAGTCAAACTTTAGCAATACTCATGTACGCTTCGCCCTGCTCCATATGCAAAAACTGATCCATCCGGGCCTGCCGGATCTCTCGTGGCAAGTAACGGTCCAAAGAAGGCCTCCGAGGTGTCGCTTCTAGGTCGGAGGGGCAACATCTCTCCCTGGAGACCTTTCCCAACTCTCGTACCATAGTAAAGCTATATCCCGCAACACCACCGCTACCAACAGACTTCTAAGGGGTCACATGCATAACCTGAAAATTCTGCATCCGATCTAGAGAAAGTCCCGAGGGTCCTCTCGCTTGATCTGACCCTGTAACCGTGGGGGACCCAAGGCTGTACCCCCGACTCCCGGAACCGCCCGACCCACTCCGAAGACTCTACCGCCACAGTGGCACCGTTTGGCGCCGTGTGGCCATCATTTGCCAACATAACTACAGCGCTACGGACCTTCTGATCTGATGGTGTCGGTACAGGAGCTATCGGGGCGGTAGTGCCCAACGGCTCGATGTGAAGGTGACCGCTGAGAGGGCCGTGGATGAAGCCTCTATGTCGCCTCGACGGGCCTCACTCACCTCAAACCCAGTGTCCCCGTCGTGCCTTCCCGCTGTTGTGTCTAGTCTTCGCCTGCGGCAGGGCATGCCGATCTGCCATTCTTATCTGTAGACAAAGAATACGATAGTTTTAGGGACTCAACCCTATACTGTACCGCTCTATAGCACGATCGACTCGAGAAAGAAGAGTAACTATCCTATCATGCTCGTGCCTCCGCCTATGTATGTGGTGCACAACACATCCATAGATTAGATTCTACTTAGCACGGCTTGCAGACTCTCTGGGACATGACTCCGCTCCTGAAAATCTATTTCCTTTCTCAAATACTAGGTATTCATTCCGAAACACATCAGTGGAATCTCGTTCACCACCTTAATGTTCTCGGGAGTGCCTGAGACTCTACCCGAACATCCTAAACCCCGACTAGGTGATAAATACATCCCTTAGTTATCAATTTTCCTGCCTAAAGGTAGGAAATGTCCTACCTTTTTGGCGTATTTTGCCAGCCTTCCACTCCCGCATTGCCTCTCCTCGAAAGTGGAATCGACCGCCTTGGTCCAACATTCTACATTGGCATAGCACGACACTAACCAATCCATACCTATTATGGCATCGAAGTCTATCATTTCTAGCTCTACCAGATCTATTGTAGTTCATGATCAGCAACCTCTACCGTACACCCTCGGTAAATTCTCGCTAGCTACACAGAGCTCACCGACGGCGCTGATACCGAAAAGGGCCGCCGTAATAACTCGTGTGCGATATTAAATTTTGTGCCACAAATAGTAATATACAGAGTGGATCCTGGATCAATCAGTACATAAGCAGGGCAATTGAATGTATAGTCATCGTACCTGGCATTACATCTCGAGAGCTGCCTCCCGAGTCATGTCTCCTCGGTAGTGCATAAGTACGGTTTGAGCCGTACCGAACCGGAGGCTCGATCTACCATGCCTCGCTCTGCCGAGCCTCGAGGGCCTACGCCCTACCGAGGCTGGAGCTCGTGGCCCCCGCGGACCCCCGCCCCGACCGTCTCTCGGCCGCCCTCCCCGCCCCTCGTCGGACAATCTCTCATCTCATTCGGGTGCCCTCTCGCCCGCAAATATAACACCCAGAGGAACCATATCTACATGATCCGGTGTGTGGTCGATTGCACTAAGGGCAGTGGTGAGGGTGTGAATCTCGCTTCCGCTCCCTTCTCCCGTCGCGGGGAATCTAATGCTCTAGAACTGCTACTCAGGCTCGATCGCCCGCCGAGCGTATCTACCTCGGGCCGCTGCTGTTGTGGTGGGAGGTGGGGGTCTAGGGGCCTGTCTGATAGTCGAGGCCTGGGTCCTCTCTGAACCTCCCTCTCGCATCATCTCGACTTACCTCGTTAGCCACTGCTCGATTCGTCTCGTCTACTACTTCTCGTTGTCGCCGTCTAAGACCCTCAATGGTCCGACAAAGGCCCGTACCGGACAACACCATATCTCTCGTAACGTAGCTGTCATGTATGCTCAAAGATATTCTCGGGTTCTAGACTCATAATAAATCTGGAATCCTAGACCGCATAGTATCAACAAATGCTGGAGCATAGTGGGCTAAGGAGTCAAACTGTAAAGCAAATTCTCGTACGCTCCGCCTCTGCTCTAAATGCAAAACTCGATCCATCCGGGCCTGCCGGATCTCTCGTGGCAAGTAACGGTCCAAGAAGGCCTTCCAGAGTTTCTGGGTCCAGGCCGGAGGTGACTCTCCCTGACCTTTCCCAACTCTCGTACCATAGTACAACAATGTCCCGCAACCGAAACACCGTCAACTCAATCGATTCTCGAAGGGGTCACATGCATAACCCGGAAAATTCCCTTCGCATTCGATCTAGAAAGTCCTTGAGGGTCCTCTCGCCCGATTTGATCCTCTCAACCGGTGGGGGACCCAGTGCCAAGAACTCCCTAACCCTGGAACTACCCGACCCACCTAAAGACTCGCCGCCACTGTGTGGCACCGACTCTGGCGCCGTGTGTGGCCATCATTTGTGCCAACATAACTACAGCGCTACGAACTTCCCGATCTGATCGAAGGTACAGAGCTATCTGGGCGGTGTAGTGCCCAACGGCTCACAGAGGGATCACGAGGAGGTCAGATTTTTTCTATATCGCCCTCGCGATCGGGCCGACTGATCAAAACCGAGGCATCCCCGTCGTGCCTTCTCCGCGGCTATGTCTAGTCTTTTGCCTGTGCGGTGTCGCCGATCCGCCATTCTTATCTCGTAGACAAAGAATACGATAAGTTTTAGGACTCAACCCTATACCGTACCGTCTCTATAACACGACCGACCGAGAAAGAAGAGTAACCATCCTATCATGCCTCGCAGCCTCCTACCTATAGTATGTGGTGCACAACACATCCATAGATTAGATTCTACTTAGCACGGCTTGCGCACTCGACATGACCTTTCTGATACCTGCAGCTTGTCACGCCCACTTCGGGGTATATTGGCACTGCAACACTGCAGGGACTCGACTACAATCGCGGGCCTAGGCACATCTCGGTGCCCGGCTAGCTTTGCATCTCTGTAGTTTCTCTGGAAACAAAGGCTATATAACGTGCTGTAAAACACAGCCTCGGGCCAACTGGGCCTATAAGTAGCCACCTGTGAATGCATCAACAAATATAACTGTAACATTCTAATATCATGGAAATCCTATGCGGGCCGACAAGGCCACTATGTCATGAATATCTCAAACTCAACAAATGAATAATAAAGGCTACGTGACCGGCAAGGTCACTACTACTATCAAAACTATGGGCCCACAAGGCCAACATAAAAACAAATACTAAATAGCTATAACAAAATGAACGGCCTCACACGACCGGCTCAATCAATTGGCTGTGAGATAATATATACAATCTCGCAAGCTCTATGAGAATAATAGAAATGATCGGGACAGTGGCCCCGACCTACCCATACTGTACAACAAAAGGAAAAGAGCTACACTCTAGAAATCGACTGATGACAAGGAGGTGATGACTCTATAGCCGGGTCGGAATCACGAGGATCGTCTGCCTACGAGTACCGTTGGTGCAGTAATGCAGCGCCTACCGGGCGTCGGGCAGACCATTGTACCGAGTATGCAAAGCTGTCCGAAATAATACAACTGAATACAACTGAACATAGATAGCATAACGAAGCAATTCTATGGCAAAAGAGATAATCAATCAAGAAGCCGATATAACTAATCAAGCTTTTCGTACTGATAGGGCAGAAGTCGTACTCGTAGACGCGACTTCCAATTGCCTATTAACTAGTATATAGCACATAAATAGATATACAAGTAGCAAGCAAGAGCCAATACGAACCCCCATGCGTCGGGATGGCGCCAAGAAAATAATCTATATACCCCTACCCGGTCAAAACCAACAAAATAAGTCACCCCACTCTTCTATCACTAGGAGCACCTCTACCGCCCCGTCTTCTACGCCATATCCTTGGGATATAAATAACCGTGTCTCGAGTCCGGGGCTCTGGGACAGACCAGAATGCAGCACCTGCTCTCGGACACCGTCATCAGGCTATCTCGTAATAGAAAAACCGTATCTATTCCCCGACATTGCTCATCAGGAATATCTCAGATCAGAAAGTGTTGATCGGGATCGATATGGGGGAAAGTCACCCCATCTTCGTCCAAGCTGGGGATGGCATGCCACCTCTGAGTGACGTAAACCTACCCGCTCGCGGGTGACACGACACAACCTGTGGCTGCCGGTGACGCTCACATGCCCTCACGCCACATCAAGTCTCAACAAACAAATAGCACATATAAATAGCAAGCATGTTTAACTGAAAAAAAAGACTATCTGAAATCTGATTTCTTATTCTGATCTCTTTCTGTATTATACCGATTCTTTTTTACCGATCATATTGATTCTGTAGAATCTTTATTAACTGCTATTAATATGTAGCCAGGATACTATCCGGCCCAATGGCTAATCTGTGAGCGTGATCTCATATAACCGAATGGCTAATCTCGTGGCCATAATATTAACTGCCTATCTGGTTTTACTTTACTACTTTATTCTGAAAATCGTATCTTTATTCTACAACATGCTTGCTAATCATACAATAGGCTATATTGAATCCGGGAATGCTAACTCGTCCTTTGGCGCATGCTTTACTAACTTTTGGACTGAGTACGATTGCAATGCAAACCCATAGATTGCCAAAACTTACTCAAATATTTTTACATTCAACTCCGAGAATTCAATTACGGAGTTTACTATGATTTATAAGGCTAAAACTTCTAACTTGCCGAGGAAATTGCTTTACATACCTTAACCTCGAGTTATCCGACCGGCTTCTGAGGAGGCTCGGTCAAGACTACCTATTTCTCCCAACTGCATTCATATACACGTCAATTAGTACTAAATACAACACTATTCGAAGACAATGTCACTTTCGAGTATTTATAGCCTAAACTTAGGCTTATCGAAAAGACGGTCGAAAACTTGCAATTTTTTCAGAAGTCCAGTAAGGGAGAAGTATTCACTTTACGGCTAGGAGCACATTGACACTAGTTTGGAGCAATTCTACTTACCTTAGGTCCGGTAGTAGCTCGACGATTCGTCGGCCGTATTTCGCTAAACAAAATCTGAAGGAATGCTCCCCTCGCTGCTAAATACCTTGGTACTGAGGGTTAATTTAGATTTGGACTACGTTTGTGCCGTACCTGACGATATTTTCTACCCTTCGTCTTCTCTCTCTCGTTCGTCGCAAGCTCGGAAATTCTAATATGAGTAATGAACTAAAACCAAAGTGGGGGCTTTATATACTTGGGCCTGACAGTTTCAACGCCTCACGGAGCCAACGTGGTGGCCTCAGTCGTGGACATGGTGCTATCAAGGAGGGGCTCTCGCCCGGCTTCTTCCGTGATGGTTCGACAGGTTTCACATCCGATCTTTTTTCCCCAGCCTTTTTCTAGCACGTAATATGGCTTTCAAATATGCTTAACCCACGCGCGAATAGGCCATAGGTGTCGGGAATCTTACGGGGTGTAACATTTTCAGCTCGACTTCCATCAAATTCTTAGAAAGCAACCCCATTGTGGTCTTTATTTCGTGAAATATCTTGATCTCGCTCTTGATCCTTCCTTCTTCTGCCCTGTGCAGACATACCTATCGCATAAGAACCAACGAAATCTCCGATTCTTTTGTGTGCCATGCACGGTTGGTTTTAGTGATTCGTCGTAGCCGATCGCCTTCAAAGATAGCGTGACTCATGAATGATCCTCCAGACACGGTATCATCCACCGCCTTGGTGTTAGTGATGAAAGATATAGAAAATTTCCAGAAATGTATCTTCTGTGATCCTGTGGAGCTGGGAACTCCTTTAAGCTTCTTGTTGAACTCAACCATGTCTCATGAAAGGCTCCCGAATTTAACCTGGCTCGAAGTAGTATATCTCATCCGTCACCGCAAGGCTCTGGAAGGTGGGAACAATATTTCAAGAAAACTCTTTTCAACTCCCCTCCATGTAGTGATAGAATCGTTGGGCAGTTCTCGCAAAACCATAGCATTGCCTCACTCCCTAATGAATGTGAAATAACCTCTGCCGAATCGCATCCTAACTCACCCAGGTTGTTTATAAGCTTTGAAGATACCCACGAAAATTTTCAAGTGAGTATGTGCATCATCAGTTGTATGAACCGCAAATATCCCCTTCATGTTGAGCAAGCTTGATCATAGAATCCGGTAATATCAAAATTTTCCTCAAGCAGTAAAGGGGGCGGGAAAATATCTCCAAGTGGCACCAACTTCGTCAATATCAACATCATCCTCATCGAAATACCGGTGCCTCTACTGATCTGGACCTCTGTTCCTTCTAGCTTGCTCGCTTCATCGCCTAGGCATTTCTCTTCAAAGAACCCTTCTAGCTCTCTATCTCTTTCCCAAGCTTGTTCCTCGGCCAACATTCAGGCTATAGCTTGGTCCACTGTCTCTTGTTCTCGTATGGCGCCATTCTTCTCAGATTTCTCAGTGTTTGTTCAAGTTCGTGATTGATTTGAACTACTTTCCTTGGCTCCTAGTACCGGGGCATGCAGAACCTAAGACTCCGTTAAAAATTAAACAAACAAAAGAAAATAAAAAGGAAATAAGAAACCAACAGTAAACAAACACAATTAACAAAAGCCTTGGTGGTATTCCTCGGCAATTTCACCACAAAATTTGATGTCGCCCAAATTACACCTCACAATTGAGATATAAAGTGGTCGATATCAAACATAGAACCCAACAAAGGTTGAGGTCGATCCCACTGGGAATATGGAAAGAACTTGAGTTAATGTAATTAGCTATTACTTTCGCCATTTATTTCAGGGGGAAAGGATTGTAGGCCAAAATAATAAACAAGAGTAAAGACTAGTAGATGCTTAATCAATTTTTGGTTGTATTCAATCAACGAATTGACTAGGATTGTATTCCTCATGACTTCATAACCACAAAGGCATTTTATACTAGTGATCTATCCCGGTGTTTAGCATGCAATATTGATAAGTTAGGTCTACCTAAATGGTTGGTCCCCTATCTAGACGATTATCACCACGCAACTTGGTCCATATGCGGTGTATGCTTAATTAACCCTACTTTTAATATCGGATTAGCTATCCCCGACAAGTTCAAGCTATTAGGATGAGGGTTGATAGCCTCAATTATCCGTTGTTAACCTTTTTCCATTCACTACCCCTTTGATCCTAAGTGTGAATAAGGCAAGTTCCAACGCTTGTAAACCGCAAAATAATTAAAATGAAGAGAAAACAATACCTGCACAACATGAAGAATCACTAAGTGTGTTACCATGTGTGCTAATTCATCATGGTTTCCACAACCTTGCTATGAGTTTAGCTACTCATATTTGAAATATCACAATCACAAACTATAAAAGAAATCATAATTATAAATTACAAAAATTCGTAGAAGAAAACCACGTGAATTGAATAAAACTCCAAAACCGATGAACAAAAACTCCAATGCTGTTTGATTCCCAAAATCAAGAACAAAATTACAAACTTGTTTCTTGAACCCAAGAATAATCATTAACAAATACCTAAAATTAATGCTCAAAGTCAAATAAACTTGTAAAACAAACGTAAACAAATTATTTATAGACATGAAACAAATCCTTTACTAAATAAACTAGATTCTGGTGTCGCAGGTACCACTGCTCGTTGGTAGTTTTAATGGATCGGTTAGGAGTTTCCATATTCGCTGTTGCTTCCTCGCATTTCTGTCTCCCTTTCGCATATTGCTTCAAACTATGGATCGTTGTAAGATCCTACGAGCCGTTGGTCCCGTTTATTGGGTTTCCTGGCCTCCCCGATCATTGTTTCTGAACCTAAAGGTACGAGCACTCAAAACGCCCTGTCCTAGAAAGTACGAATCTGCCCTATTTCTCCGTTATATGCAGACTCGCTTGGTCAATTTCTTCCATTCTTTCCATGACGGACAAGACAACTGCTAAAGTTCACATGATCCGTAGGAACCATCCACATATATGAGACTTAAGTTTGACATTCTTTTCTATATCTTCCCCACAGTCGATCAGAATGGCCCATTGTAAACTAGTATTATCCACGGGTTTCAAACCGCTTTTAGTACTCGCTAACACCTTCTCTCAATTCATGCAACAATCCAAATAGGACGGCCCGCGGTAAGGACCAACAAATCTGCAGTGCAGCGCTCGTCTGAGTGCATCTTTTTTCTGTGTTCAATTTTTTTTCTCAACTTTTATTCCTACAGCCCGTTTTACCTACAAAACTACCAAAATGCATCATATCAACATAAATGTACCTAAAGTCATGCACATTCATCAAGTTTTAAGCGTCGCTAGTGCCGTAAATTCATAGCACATCATGTAGGCGATTGATACGTATTCATAGGATATCTTGACCTCTGTTGATTTGGGGATGTTCCAATATTTCGCTTCACGGTCCTTCCTTGCAGCTAATTGACTTTGAGTCCTCCCTTTAATAGTGGATTTTCTAGTTTCTTTTCATGTCCCTTTTTGTCTCGCATTAAAGAGAATTTGCTGTCATTATTAAAATAATATAACTGATTTTAGTACAACATACTCCCCTTTTTGATGATGACAATTTCTGGGGATGTGATTTAGAGACACTTCCCCGAATATGCGATCTTTGTTTGGTTTTCTCCCCATTACTTGACGCATGTTGCTTCCGAGTGTTCTCCCCTCACTTCTGATACATGTTGTTCATTTTGCATATGTTGTCTTAACGGACTTGAAAGAGTGTGTTATAAGCAAATTTTCTTTGTTATAAAGTAATGCTGAAAATAAGTCGATCTTTAAAAAATGATGAAAAATGAGACATTCAAAACTAGTTGATATATGCATAAGACATCAAAACATCTGAACCATTAACATCTAGAATCAAAACCAAACATCAAGGACTACACCATCAATCACCCATACTAGACAAGACAAGTCTCCCCTTCACGAAAAAAGGACACAAAGACATAGCCCAAGTAGGGGAAGAGAGTTCAAAAAGGTGATTTGTAAACACCAAGAGTTAACTACGACCAAGAAAGGTCATAGCATATTTATAATACACTCAGACAAGGAGCGATAAGATTTTTCAATGCGAGTGGAGAGAGAGGAGTAGGAGTTCTGAACGACAACAACTAATTCATTGTCTAAGACTTCAACTCTGAAGTAACAAAGTCAACTTGCTTGAGCACCAGGTTGAAGGATTTACCCTTCCTTTTGAATGAGAGAAATTTGGGCTTGTAGACTTGTCATATCGGCGGACAGCTTCCCCAGAAGTTCAATGCCCTTGTGCAGGTTACCTACCACCGCACCAAGAGATCGTTTGATTTCCTGTGCTTCTGATAGAGAGTGGATAGCAGCACCTTGAGCTTCATCCAACTTGACACTGCTCGGACCTTCAGGAGATGCATGTTTGACTTTGGGTTTGTAGCTTGCTTTCTTTACTCAGACTCCTTCATCTAGAACATAACCCATAGTGAGAAGGTTCAGATCAATAGCTTAGGAGATTTATTTCACAGAAAAATTGATACATCAACACTCTATGGCTTTTATTATCCGAGTCACGATCATCCTATAGGAAGGCTGGTGTTACCGCCAGGTCTTGGCAGCTTAGAATGAAACCTAAAATCCATTCTCAGCGCTTATCTTCAAATTTCTTCAAAGATAGTGACAACAATATCTCGTAGTCGGAAAGTGTCCAAAGAGCCTTTCCCCGGGGGAAGTGTTAGGCCACGATATGAGCAATTATTTGATTTTCAAAACAAATAGTGGTAGGTCTTGAATCAGTAAGCAAGGTACCATCATCAGCTACGAAGGATTTTCCTTCATCAAGGGAAACCTAAAGTTGTCTCGGCCAGAACCATAAAAGAAGGGTATGTATCTAGAGAGGTGAGCTAAATTTTTTTCTAAAAGATCGTGACTTAGGATGATTCTTTTCCCAGCACCCAGAGTTTCCAGATCACCAGAGTCATTACTTATTATGAGATTTCTATAAACATCCGATGGGTTCTTTCTACCGCCTATTAGCACACAAGAGGAACAAACTATCCAATCCTTGAATGGTGAAAAGATGACTTACAGAGAAATAAGATTCTTCAAGTTGTTCAAGACAGATGACTCGGCCATGAGCAAACGGTCGATCTTTAAAGGCAATGAATTTTTCTTTCTCGAAAATACCCCAAAAATTTTGCATGTCATCCAAATCAAACGAGACAGATGAATCGGTTTTTCCCTTTAATGGGAACAAGAGGAAGAGGATTTTTGAGAGAGGAGGCGGATTCATGACATTCATTGGAGGATGAGTCAGAAATCTCGACATGAGATGGGAAAGAGTTGAATTTTTAGCCTTTTGCTTGAACAACAAGATCCTTTAGGAGGAATTCTCCATGAGAGCGAGAGTAGAGAGAGATGAGTGATGAGGAACAATGGAGATGAGAGTTTTAAAAAAAGGAGGAAACCGACGGTTCAGAGGGATGTGAAGGGGTGAAAGACTTGAAGGGACATAAGTGAAAGGACGGGTAATAATGACATAGGGAAGGGGAAGCGATGCAAATAATTATAGTAAGTAAATATCACTTAATTAAAAAGTAAGGAAAATAATTTAATTTTGGGAAATAGAAATCACGCCGAGGCTTTTTCTTAAAAAAACAAAATCTATTTTTCAAAAGTGGTTTTGTAAAAATATTAGCTAATTTATTTTTAGTATCAATAAATTCTAACAAAAAATCTCCATTTTCAACATGATCACGAATGAAATGATGCTTTATATCAATATGCTTAGCTCTAGAATGATGCATAATGTATTTAGGACACTAATAACACTAGTGTTATCATATAAGATAGGAATACTTTCATAATTAAGATCATAGTCTAACGATTGATGTTTCATCCATAATAATTGAGCACTACAACTTCCGAGGGCAGCATTTGGCTTCGCAGCCGAGAGAGCAATTGCATTTTCTTCTTGCTTTGCCAAGATGCAAGAGCTCCATGAATTTGACATAATCTTCTTGTACTTTTTCTATCGTATTTATCACCTACAAAATCTTTCATCCTTAACAACCAATTAGATTAAAATTTTTTGAATGAGGGTACTATACTGGAATTTGCTCGAATGAGATAACAAATGATTCATTTTATAGCAGTCAGATGAGACTCCTTGTGAGTCGAATGATATCTGGCACATTTTCACACACTAAATATGATATCCGGTTGACTAATAGTAAGGTAGAGCAATGAGCCACCATTCCTCGATAGAGTTTTTCATCTACATTTCTCCTCGAAGGATCAACATCCGATACATTGAGGGGCTCATAGAGTTCCGGGAAACCTTCTCTATTTCCAAACCAAACTTTTTGATCAACTCTGGTATAAGCTACTAAGAAGGCCCTTTGGGCTTTCATCAAGAATTTGCAACACCAGAAAAATGTCGGCTTCTCCCATCATTCTCATTCCCGAATTCTCCTATCACAAGGTTTGTGAAATTCTTGCAAAGAGAGGCGTTAGAGCTGCCAAAAATGATATCGGATACATAAATATGTATAATTAAAATGTTAGAGGAGGAATGTCAATAAAAAGAGTGTTGTCAATTTTTCCTCGATGAAAATCATTTTCAATAAGAAAAAATTTAATGCTCATACCAAGCTTTTGGGTCTTTCTTCAGACCATAAAGAGCTTTAGAGAGTTTAAAAACATGGTCGGGGAAAGAAGAATTAATAAAACCTTAGAGGTTGTTTGGAAAATACTCCTTCTTTCTTTAATAAATCCATTAAAAAAGTGCTTTTGACATCCATTTAAAAATCTTAAAAGTTTGGAAGCAACATAGATTAATAAGATACGTGTTGATTCCAACCTGCTACGGAGCAAAAGTTTCATCGTAATCAATACCTTCTGTTGAGAGTTTTAAGCAACTAACCTGCCTTGCTCATACTTTACCTTCTTTCGTTCATTTTATTTTTGAAGATCTATTTTGTCCTAATTATGGCATGCATTGTAAGGTCTAGGTATGAGAGTCTATAGTTGGATTTTCAAATTGTTCCAGCTTCATCTTGCACAGCTTTCAACCAAGATCACTAAAAGAGTCAACTCTTTAGGTTAAAGCCGAGATACTAGAGCAATTGAAGATTGATTTTTGAGAGAGAGATCTAGTTTGTCATTGAGTATTTAATGACCAATAATAAAGTCATTAGGATAGCTTGTTTCATTTCTCCATTCCCAAAGAATTTTTGAAACTTTAAAAGACTCAGTGGCTTCTATTTCACTTTGATTCATTGCCATAGATGGGTTCATATTTGATGCTTCACAAACATGCCTTTCTTCGTATCTCAATGTCTCAATATGGTGGAGAACCGTTTCATCATCTTCCCCTCACATCATTCTCAATAGTACTCGGAGAAGGATTGGGGACCATTAAAGACAACATGAATGGATTCCTCCACAGATAAGGTACGTTTGTTAAAAACTCTAAAGATCTACTTAGAGGAGCGTATGCCAAGAACATACCTTCATCACTTCTCAGATCGAATCCTATCGATTGTCTCACCATTATTGTGAATAAAGACATAATCAAATAGGTGAAAGTAGCTAATATTCAGCCTTTTACCTCTCTATAGTTCATAGGAGTCTTCTTCAAAACAGGCCGAATAAGACATTTGTTAAGAATATGACATGCTGTACTTACGCCTTCAGCCTAGAAGTGATCGTAAGATTTTGTTCGATGAACATAGTTCTAGTTGTTTCCTGTAGAGAGCGATTTTTCTTCAACCACCCCCATTCTAGTTGAGGAGTATGGGTGAGGATAAGGTCTGAGTATACCCCTGCTTTTTATAGAATTCTTTTGATTCTCAAATTCTCGCCCATGATCATTAGAATAGAAGTGATAAAGTATTCATTTTATCGTTGAACCTTTTTGCATAAAATTTATAAGTTTGCAAAGGCTTCATCTTTGTGAGTTAAGAACATGACCCATGTAAAACATGAGAAGTCATCAATAATAACAAATGCATAGTTCTTACTGCCAATGCTAGCAGTTCTTGTAGGACCAAATAAATCATATGGTTGTGTTCAAGGGGTTAGAAGTACCTACAATATCTTTAGATTGCAAGATGATCTCGGTCTCGTTACCTAGTTGACATATATCACACAAAGATTTGTTTGAAAAATTTATTTTAGGTAAACCAAGAACTAAATCAAGTTTAGAAAGATTTTCAATAGTATACATGCTTGCGTGACCGAGTTTCCTGTGCCAGATACCTGGATCATTTGAGATTGCTGCAAAACATGTTAGAGTCGATACACCGACATTATTTAAAATATATATATTTTCCACACTACCGATAAGAATAATATTTTTAGAGATATTGCTGATGATGCACTTGATAGCATTGAATAACACATCAAATACAACGTCACATAGTTGATTGATGCTTAGAAGGTTATGTTTTAAACCATTAACTAGGTATACTTCAATCAGGTCACATGATGGGCTTATGGTGATAGATCCAACTCCAATCACTTGCTCCTTACCATTGTCTCTAAATCTAACATATCCTCCATCAATTCCTATTAACTGATCTAAAATTTTCTTTTGTTCCAGTCATGTGTTGGGAGCAATCCACTGTCAATTACCAAATTTCCTTTTTAAGCTTACTTTTTGGTTGCTCTGCAAAGAAGATAATTAATTTCTTTTTAGGTACCCAAGTTTCTTGGGTCCCGATGAGTTAGTGAGCATGGATCATGTAACAAATTCTTGTTCTTCCAAATCCATCGGTAGTAAGTTGGTTCACAAACTTGCAGTTAAAGGGATTTATGACCAATTTTACCACAAGAATAAAATACAGGAGAAAAGGAATATTCAGAGGAGTAAAACTATTGGAGAGTAATTAGAACTTTCTCTATTTCAGAAAGTGATTAACGCCACGATCAAGTGATTTCTTGATGGCTTTTAATCACTTTACATCACCTAGTTCTTCTTCAAGCAAGTCTACTTCATGAGTTGCTTCAAGAAGAATTTTCCATCTTTCTTTTCTTACCAGTTTATTATATTCATCAATGATTTTTTGGAGTTCATCCGTGAAAAAATCCGAGGAGTCCTGAAGATCTCGATACTTAGCACAAGGGTTAGATATTACCTCGCTTAATCCTTCAAGGGCCATGAAATAGATATTTGTGGCTTCTTCAGTTTCTTCATCTATGGCTTCTTCATCATTCCATGCTCCCATGGATTTTGAATTGTTGTTTCTTCTGAAGTTTCTTTTCTTTAACATAGGGCAATTTTGCTTATGTCCTCGTCTTCCTTTCCTATTTTTCATCATCATTTGGCACAACGTTGAATGCTACCGACTTCTTCTTTTCTTCCTCGGTATATCTGTTGAGATGATTCTACTCGTAGGCCATTAGATTTCCTCAAAGCTCATTATAAGTGAGTTTTTCTAGATTTCTATCTTCAAGAATTGTTATTTTTTTCCTAAGCTTTGGAAGACTCGAGAAGTTTTCAACTTGCATACTATTTGGGCATACCATTCCAAGTGATTTTATCTCACCAACTATCTTGCTGAATCATGAGAACATGGATTCAACGCTCTCTTCATCTCGTCATTTTAAAAATTAATATTCATTGACGAGTGCATTTATTATAGCTTCCTTCACTTTCTTGGCGCCTTTATAAGTTACTTCGAGTTTGTCCCACATCTCCTTAGCGGTGTGACAGGTGGAGATCTTGTCGTATTTTGTTCCAATTAACCGCATAATAAAGCAAGCTACCACTCTCGTGATAGTTTGATTACCTCTTGTCGTTCCTTGGTAACTTCAAAAGTTTCTGCTATCAGTCTTAGTAGTATTTGTTATGGGAATGGGCTTGGGACGTTCTTGGATTACTACCCGTGCTTGAAAATCATTTGTTTAACAAATATTTTGGAATGTTCTTTCCACAAGGGGGAGTAGTATTGACCATTGAAGTAAGGTGGTCTCGATGATGAGGTCCATCTTGTAGAATAGCCCTAGGATTTACAAGAAGCCATGTGATCTTTTTCTCACTTTATGGTTAAGCAATATGAATGAGGACCTGCTCTGGATAGCTATTGATAAACAAAGAGGTGTAATACTCCCAAAAAAATTCCTAAGATCTAAACCAGAATTTGAAATGAGCTCGCCGAAAATCCGCAAAGTGCCTCGAATGAATCATCTAACTAGTGAGTCATTGGATGAGCTGTGGAAAGGGATTTTGAAGTTGACTCTACGAATATGACCAATGAGTCACGAGTCGCCTCTACGACTCGTTAGGTCAGTCGTGGGAAAGGGGTGATTAAGAAATAGAAGGAAAGAGTCAAAGTGTACCTAACGTAAGCAGACCCCACAAGTTATGGCCACCACAATTTGTGGGATGAGTCGTGGTCATTTAGATAAAAATTATTTGGAGTTGAGGCAGTGTACTGACGAGTGGCACAACGACTCGTGTCACCAGGTAATTCTAATTGTTGAGTCTCCCATTACGCAGCCCCGTGCTAAGTAGTGAACCTAATCTGACGATTCCACGAAATGTGGACCAGTGGTAACGAGTCGTTAGGTCCCCCATGGTGACCATCAGTGTTTTACAGGAAGTGCACTCACGAGTGTGACTCACAAGTCATGGTCACTGACCATGACTCCATTAGGTCACCCGGGAGGACTGACGATCAGTTTTTCCTCGCGAGTTTTCAAGGGTATTTCAGCAATTTTCTACCCTCCTAAAATTTAAATTACGTCATTTTAAGCATATTTTCAGGCTTATTAGAGGTTAAATGGCTTTTCCTCATTCCTCATTCAGACCTTCAAAAAACAAATCGTAAAATTCTCTCAGGAACTCTCAGAGCAAGAACTAGGTCAGTCTACTTCTCCGTATCTAAGGAATTTCGTCGATTTCTTTATCGTATGTCGTGGAAGTTAACAAGGGAATAGTTCTTCCCTTGTATCCCCAAATTTCTCCCTATTTCTCTCTATCAGTTCTAGCCCTAAAAACATCAAATGTTACAAAATTATTAGTCATACTTTGTCTAACTCATGTGGAATATTGTTTCATGTTAATTATAGATATTTTCCACCAGTTTGTGACTCAAATGATGTTTTTTCTTTGTGAAGTGGTACTTAAATTCTAGTTCTTGAACGTATAAAATCTAGAATTTTACAATAGTGATTAAATAGTGAATTTTGCTTGATTCCTTTAGTGTTGAGGACACATAATGTTAGTTGGCGCTGAAAATCTAGTTAGACTAATGTCGCAGCTTCAGCTAAAATGTAGATTACTCAATGTCACCGAAATGTTAACTGATCAGTTTGACTACAAAATTCTCGAGGTGTCAATAGTACCTCCCAGTTATCAGATTCAGATTCAGAATTCAGTTTTATTGGTCCACTAGGAGGTCATGACCTTGAAGGATAAATAGCTCGACTTCAGCCTTAGACTCTAGTTTACGAGTTTGGTTTGTTCTTTAGATGGTTATGACGCTTCCAATAAATTTACTCGTCTTAAAACCCAGTTTCAGAATCTGGTCTGATAAGACTCTAAGGGTGCCTTCAGATATGTATCTCGATCAGTCTTGGGCCCCAGTTTTGAGCTATCAACTTAGTATTCAGTCTAGGTCTATCTAGTGAGCAAGATTCTAGCACCGAGTAGACCGGAGTTCCAAGGTACCTGTGTTCCTAGAACTGATGGTGCCACTGTAGGTTGGCAATATTTATTGGCCTAATTATCCCACTCTTGTGATCACCCAATTCATGCCTTTATACCCTGAAAAGGTATATTAGGTCTTACCGATGGGGTGTATACATCGAACTCTACGTCTAGCTCACGTGTTATATGCCGCTTATAGACTCTCCCACTAGCCGGCCTACCCATTTCAGATTAGTATTCTAGATTTAGAACATTCTTTGACCATCATAAGGGTCTTTTAGACCATCTCAGTTATTTCAGTTATTTAGTTCAGTAGCTTCAGTTGGCTATTGCATGTCTCTTCGTTCAATACTTTAGATTCCATTGTATTATGTTTCTCTCACTTACTCAGTACATTCAAAGTACCGCCGTATATCTTTTATGCCGTATCATTTCCATGATACAGTTGCAGGATTCTCAGCTTCAGTCTCTAGCTGACTACTTACTGAAGTATCTTGCAACTATTTTAGTTGGCGAGTCCTCATTCTTCGAGGGCGAAGATTTATTGCTTCAGTTATATTTTTCCTTCCTTTTTATTTAGATTTGGAGTTAGCTGGGGGCTTGTCCTGAAGAACATATTATTTATAGTGGCTTCCAAACTCAGATTGGTGTTTTAGACTTGTAGCTTTGTTCTAATATTTTCAAATATTATGAGCCAGATATATTTCTTTCAAGTATTTATATTTTTGCTTTAAACTTCCTCCTATGTATTTTATGCTACTCAATGCCAATGTATGATAGACTAAGGGTTGACTCGGGGTCACCAGACTCCAAGTTCCGTGTTCTTGGTCTGTGGTGTATGCTTGGGGCATGACAAACTTGGTATCAGAGCACTAGGTTTTGAGTCTCCTCGGATGTCTAAAAGCCACATCGAGTAGAGTCCTCTTCATGGATGTGAAGCACGCCACACTTATGACTAAAGGAGGCTACGAGGATGTTATTAGGAAAATTTCACTTTATTTCATACTCCTTATCGTGCTTGAAATTCAGTTTCTAATCATTCTTCTAACTCATGCTATGCTTCATTTCAATGAATTATGCCTCCACAATGCGGTAACGAAAGGAGGGCTACTAATGATCAACGACCTAGGCCCACTGCACCCGGTAGCTCCTTAGGACACCGGTGTCTACCGCAATTCACGGGCGCTATCTGCCTGCTCGCTCAAACCGTTACTAACAAGGTGAACCAGTAGGTGGTTCCAATCAACAATAATGGTTCTGCAGCAGCTTCCCAAGTGTGGGACTTCACTAGGATGAACCTTTCGGATTTCACATCTAAGGTGGGAGAGGACCCACAAGGATTTGTGGATGAAATTAAAAGATCACCCGGATTATAGGCGCGCCCTTAGAGAATGCTGCCGACTTGGCTGCCTACCAACCGGAAAAGGGTAGACCAAGTATGGTATGAGTAGTGGAAGGAGGGGAAGGCCAGTGAAAGGTGGACTGTGGAATGGGAGAAGTTCACTACAAACCTCTTGGCGTATTCTTCCCTGGGAGCTTAGGGGAAGCAAAGATAGCAGAGTCCATGAACTCCGAGACAAGGGAAACCAGACAGAAAAGTACGCTCGAGCTTACCAGGTTTTCCAAATACTCTCTAGAGATGGTGGCCGAGCCAAGGGATCGTATGCTGATATTTGCAAATTGTGGGTGTCGAACTCCGGGTCCTCAAAGAGTGTAGGATAGCGATGCCGATCAAAGATATCGACCTCTCCAAACTCGATTGTCTATGCCTACAGATTGAGGCATAAAAATTGAGGGACATGGAGCTAATAATAGGCGGGCAAGGATTGGCCAATCAGATTATGGCCACAGAGTTCTGGCAAAGAATAAACTTCCACAACAACAACAAGAAAGAGCCCCAACACCCACTACCCAACGCCTCACCTGGTCCCACCAGGATTTGAGGGGTAGAGCATCTGACTATCAGTCCTAGAGTTACAGTGCCGGTAACAGGTATCCAATTTGTCCCAATTGCGGCAAGAACCACCCAGGAGAGTGTCTTTAGGGTCGAGTGGGTTGTTTTTGTTATGGACAAACTTGGGCATCGGCTTAAGGAATGCCCATCAACAGGACGGGGAGATCACAATCCACTACCTCAGCAGCTCCAGCAGGCTAAAACATCAGGTACGGAGGCGGTCAATCAAAACCACTTTTATGCATTATCATCTCATCAAGATCGGGAGAACTCATCGGATGTGGCCGCGGTATGTTGGGCATCTTTCCACTAGATATATATACCCTACTTGGATCTGGGGGCCACTATCATTCGTGACTCCATACATAGCAATCTAGTTTGATATCAGTATAGAGGTCCTCTCAGAACCATTTTCAGTCTCCACCCTAAAGGTGAGTCAACGCTTAAAGCTACTGTGTATAAAATCACAATCTCGGCTTCAATAAAGTCATTCCATCCGACCTTGTAGAGTTAGACATGATCGACTTCAACCTCACTGGCATGGATTAATTACACTCTAGTTATGCCTCAGTCGACTGCAGAACTAGGGTCGGCAAGTTTTAGTTCCTAATGAGCCGTGTCTAGAAATGGTCGGGTAAGTAGTTCAGCGCCAAGGGTAGGTTTACTTTACCTTAAGGCAAGGAAGCTTATTTATAAGGGATGTATTTACCATCTAGTTCAGTTCAAGGATTTTGACTCTGAGACCCAACTATCCAAATTAATCCCTCTTGTTAGAATTTATGTGCCTCGAAGAGCTTCGAAACTTCCCGAGCGAAAATTGCCCCAAGATAGACCTTATTCCATATACTCACACCCCATATCCATCCTCCTTATAAATGGCCCGCTGGTTGAACTTAAGGAGTTGAAGGAGCAGCTAAAAGATCTTCTTGATAAGGGTTTCATTAGACTCAACATCTCTCCCTGGGGTGCTCTTGTGCTATTCGTGCTCAAGAATGAGCGCATACTCCTAGAATGTGCATCGATGGCATTAGCTGAACAAGTACCAGTTAGAAACAAGTATCCCCTACCCAGAATTGATGACTCATTTGACCAACTTCAAGGAGCTAGTTGTTTCTCCAAGATAGATCTAGGTCGGGTATCATTAGCTAAGAATCGTAGAGTGTGACATGTCGAAAACATCTTAGGACTCGTGATGGTCAATGAGTTTTGTAATATGTCCTTCGGACTTCAACTCAATGCCCTTACAACCTTTATGGAAGTAATGAATAGAGTCTTCAAGCAGTACCTGGATATGTTCATCATTGTATTTTATCGATGACATTCTCGATATCAAATGAGAAGAACATGCTAATAACCCGAGGATAGTGCTTCAAACACTCTGAGACCGCCAACTATTCACCAAGTTCAGCAAGTGCCACTTTGTTGAAGTCCGTGACTTTCCTGGGTCATGTGGTCTCGGCTGGGTGAGGGTATTCAGGCTGATCCTCAAAAGATAGCATCGTTGAAAGACTCGGGCCTGCACTCACTCTCCCCAACCGAAATTAGAAGTTTCTTGGGTTTTGCCGGTTATTACCGATGCTTTGTGGAAGGCTTTTCTTCTATAGCATATCCTATGACTAGGCTGACTCAAAAGAAGGTGTAATTTCAGTGGCCAGATGCGTGTGAGAAGAGTTTCCAGAGTAAACTCAACTCACTACCGCTCCAATGTTGACTCTACCTCGAAGGATCGATGGATTTGTAGTATATTGCGATATTTCCATAGTTGGACTCGTTTGCGTTCTGATGCAGCGGGGTAAGGTGATAGCCTACGCTTAGACAACTCAAAGGTTCATGAGAAGAATGATCCAACCCATGACTTGGAGTTGGCGGCGTGGTGTTTGCGTTGAAAATATGGAGGCATACTATACGGAGCTCACGTTGATGTTTTCTACCGATCATAAGAGCTCTTCCATATGTATTTAGTCATAAGGACCTAAATCTTCATCAGAAAAGGTGCTTAGAACTCCTGAAGGATTACGATATGAGTGGAAGTTATATCACCCCGGCAGCTTTCAATGTGGTGATGATTCCCTGAAAAGGTGAGTGTATATGGGTAGTGTGGCTCATGTAGAGGAGGCAAAAGGAATTGAAAAGGAGATTCACACTCAGCTCGGTTAGGGGGTGCAATTAGCTGACTCAGCGGAGGGTGGAGTGGTAATATAGAGTGGGTCAGATTCCTCTCCGGTTGTTGAAGTTAAGTCCAAACAGGATGAAAATACCATTTTACTTAAACTTAAGAAAGCGGCTCTCATGAAAGAGGTTGAGGCTTTCTCCGAAGGGGGGAGATGGTGTGATCCGCTACTGTGGCAAGTCGTGTGTACTAGATTTCGGTAAATTGAGACAACAGATATTGGCTGAAGCACACAGTTCGAGGTACTCCATCCACCCTGGTGCTACTAAAATATACCGCGATTTGCGGGATACTTATTGGTGGAACGACATGAAAAGAGACATCACCGAATTTGTAGTTATGCCCCGAACTTCCAAAGAAGTGAAAGTAGAGCACCAAATACCGGGAGGTAAGGACCCAGATATTAGCATACCCACGTGGAAGTGGGAAGAAACAAATATGGACTTTATTATGGGTCTACCTTGAACCCGTTTCAACATAATTCCTATCTCTGGGTAGTAGTAGATCGGGTGACTAAGTCAACATATTTCCTCTCGGCTTAAAACTACGATTCACTCGAGGACTATGATAGGATTTATATCCGGGAGCTGGTCAGACTTCATGGGGTGATATTATCCATTATTTCCTGCATGCAGGTATCAAGTTCACCTCACATTTCGAAAGTCGCTTCGTAAGGGACTTGGTACCTGTGTCAAGCTCATACAATCCTTTCACCCGAAGATAGATTGGCAAGCCGAGCGAACTATTCATACCCAGAAGATAGTTGAGAGAATGCACAATCAATTTCAAGGGAAACTGATGACCACTTGCCTCTTATCGAGTTTGTGTACAACAATAGTTATCATTCCAAAGATCCAAATGGCCCCGTTTGAGGCATTGTATGGTAGAAGGTGCAAGTCTCCTATTGGATAGTTTGAGGTTGGTGAAGTTGCTATAAATGGGCCAGACTCGGTTCATGAAGGCTATGAAGAAGGTACAACTCCTCAGGGAGATTGAAAACAAATTTCGCAGCCGCGAAATCTTATGCCGATATGAGGAGAAGAGAATTAAGAGTTTGTTGTGGATGACTGGGTCTATCCAAAATTTTACCCAGGAAAAGGGGTGATGAGGTTTGGGAAGAAGGGAAAGCTTAGTTTGAGATATGTGGACCCTATAAAATTCTGAGGTTAATTGGCAAAGTAGCTTATGAGCTGGAATTACTCTTCGTAGTTGGCTTCAGGTACCCATTATTCCATGTGTCACTATTGAAGAAGGCATTGGTGATCCAAATTTAATTGTTCCATTGGATAGTGTGGAAGTAAAGATAGTCTCTCATACGAGGAGTGTCCTAGTCCAGACTCTTACCGTCAGGGCTAGTAAGCTGAGGAACAAACAGTAGCTTCAATCAAGGTCTGCTGAGAAATCAACATGTAGAAGGAGCTAGGTGGGAAGCCGGCGTTATGATGGCTAGATATCCACACTTGCTCCCTTCCAGTTCAGTTCTCGCATCAGGTACTAAATTCCTCTCTAATACTCCATTAAGTCCCATACTCGCCAGTTTTATTTAGATTTTCTATGTGCATTCTAGTTGCATCAACTTTGCCGCATGTTGAAGTCACCAGAGTCACATCTTTCAACAAACTCATAGTGTCTGCCTAGGAATCTCGCTTCTTTTCCTAATTTTCAAGAATTTTAGCTTTCATTCGAAGATGAATGATTCCAAGGGGAGATATTGTAACAATCCCAAAAAGTTCCCAAGATTTAAACCAGAATTTGAAATGAGCTCAGCAGAAAAATCTGCAAAAGTTCCTCGTAACGACTCATCTAACGAGTTGTTATAGGAGCTAACGAGTCATTGGGTGAGTCGTCGAAGAGACGGGGAAGTTGACTCACCACCGATATGACCACGAGTCAGTGGTCAGGCCCCAGACTCGTTGGGTCAGTCGTAGGAAGGTGATTTGAGAAAATGGAAGGAAGGAGTTAGTGTACCTAACGGAAGGACCCTACAAGTCATGGTCAGTCACTTTCCAACATTCGTGGGATGAGTCGTGGCTGCTAGATAAAAATTATTTGGAGTTGAGTGCAGTGTACTTGACGAGTGGTAACTACGAGTCATGGTCACCAGGTAACGAATCGTTGGGTCTCCCGTTACGAGCCCCAAACAACTACTAAGCAGTGAACCTGACGGATGATTCCATGAGTCGTGGCCTAGGGTAACGAGTCATTAGGTCCTCTGTGATGACCATCAATGTGTTATAGTAAAGGTACTCACGATATGACCACGACTGTGGTCACTGACCACGACCCATAGGTCACCCGTGAGGACTGATAATGAGTTTTTCCCCTGTGAGTTTTCAAAGGCCTTTTAGTAATTTCACCCTCTTAAACTTTAAACTATGTCGTTTTAAGCATATTTTCAGGCTTATTAGTGGGGTTAAATGGCTCTTCCTCATTTCCCACTCAGATCTTTAGAAAAACAAAATTGCAAAATTCTCTCAGGAACTCTCAGAGAAAGAACTAGGCAGTCTACTTTCCTCAGATTCTCAAGGAATTTTGTCGAATTTATTTATCAGGTATGTGGGAATCCAACAACGAAATGTTTCTTCCTTTGTGTCCCCAAATTCCTCCCTATGTCTCTCTACGCCTCTAGCCCTAAACCATCACTGAATGTTACGAAATTGTTAGTCATACTTCATCTAGCTCATGTGAATATTGTTTCATGTTAATTATATATATTTTCCACTAGTTTGTGACTGAAATGATGTTTGTTCTTGTGAAGTGAAATTTTAGCTATAGTTCTGGAACGTAGAAAATCTAGAATTTTACAATAGTGATTAAACAAAGAAATTCGTTTGATTCCTTCAATGTTGAGGATCTTTACAATATTAGTTGGAGCGGGAAATCTAGTTAGACTGATGTCAGTGTAGTTCAGTTAAATGTTGGATTACTCTTGCCGTCATTAATGTCACTCGATCGCCCGACTAGAAATTCCCGAGGTGCCAGGGTACCTCTCGCTATTAGAATCGTATCTTTAATTTAGTTTTATTGGTCCACTATGCGGTCATGAAACTTTTAAATAAATAGCTCTGACTAGACTTGGACCCTAGTTTCCCAGATTTTATTTGTTCTTTAGACGTTTACGACGCTTCTAGATAAGCAACTCCACAGTCTTAGAACCCAATTCTTAACTGTCCGATAAGACTCTTAGGGTACCTTCGTATATATATCCTCACTAGTATTGGAGCCCCCAGCTTTGAGCTATCACTAGTATCTGTCTAACCATCTGCAGCGGGGAGAGACTCTTAGCACCGAGCGGACCAGGTTCCAACGCACTCAGTTCCCAGAACAACGTTGCCACCATAGGTTGCAGTATTTATTGTCCTGATTGGTCCTGCACTCTTGTGATCACCTACTTCATACCTTATACCCTAGCAAGCTATATTGGGTCCTACTGATGGGGTGTATACATCAGACTCCATTTCTAGATCACGTGGTTATATGTAGGTTATAGACTCTCCTACTAGTTAGTTCACTCCAGTTTCCGATCGCCCAGATCAGCATTCCATATTTAGAACATTCTTTGACTATTAGACAGGTCTTTCTGCACCCATCTCGCTATTTCAGCTTATTCAACAAGAACTTTAGTTGGTCATTGCATGTCTCTTCAGTTCAGCACTTTTTAGATCCTATTGTGTTATGTTTATCTCATTTACCGTACATTCAAAGTAATGGCATATATTTTTGCGCTGTATCATTTACGATACAAACCAGATCTCGCCTCGGTCTGCCAAAGCGATCACTCACTAAAGATCTCGTGCTAATTTATTTGGTGAGTCCTGGCTCTTCGAGGATAGAAATTCTATTGTTTCAGCTGTATTTTTCCTTCTTTATTTAGATTTGGAGTTAGCCGGGCTGTCCCAGCAACCTACTCACTATAGTGGCTTCCGTGACTTGTAGCTTTGTTCCCTAATATTTTCAAATATTATGAGCCAACTTTATTTCTTTCAAGTATTGATAGCTGTTGCTTTAAACTTCTACTGCATGTATTTTTATATTACTTAGAATGCCGGTATGTTATGACCAGGCCAGACTTGCGGTCACTTATACTCCAAGTACCAGATTCCGTCTTGAGCCAAACCGGGTGTGACAAGGGGAGGGGGTGAATTTTAAAATTACTAAGCATAGACCAGTCAATTCTCAAGAACATTCCGGTGTTCCTGTAGACGATATCAGTGAGATAATAATCAAAGATGCAAGTAAAGACTCAGAATATAAATGATATAACAGTTTATATCAAGTTCTTGATCACTGTGGTGGTGCTCTAGTCCACCTCTTGGGTGACAAGTGTTTTCTTAGAGCTTGAGTGAGGTTGGATTATAACGTGGTTCACCAACTGTTGATGTAACACAGTCTCTACTAGAGTATCTACATAACTATTTCTCTCTTTTAAGATCATTGATATTTCTTTTTCAAAATACAATGAGTGAGTAAGAGAAAGTTATTAGTTGATCAATTGAAGTTGCGTAGTCTTCATTGAGTCTTCAGTGCCTTTTAAAAGGAGATATCATTGGAGAGCGGTAAAAGATCAACTCTTTTGATCTTGATTGATTTTCCAAGGGAAAATTCCACGGATTTCTTTTTATCTCAATCATGCTAGTTGGATACGTATTTGGTGATCTTGATGATCGCCAATTGAGATCGCATATCTTTTCTCTCTGATGTATTATTCTTCCTTTTGTAAAACCCTTGAATCTTGTCTTCTTGATATATTCTTCGATGATTTGATTTTCTTCTTAGCTGATTGATAGTCGATTGACTCTGATACTTGATTTTCTCCTTAGCTCATTGATAGCTGATTGATTTCATTCTTCCTTCTTAAGATGTTTGATTTCTTGTATGATTGATCCATATCCGGATACAGGATGTCTTGACCTCTGTTGAGTTGCAGTGATCTTTTGATATTTTGCTTCACGGTCCTTCCTTGTAGGTAGTTGACTTCGAGTCCTTCCTTTAATAGTGGATTTGCTAGTTTCTTTTCTTGCGGTCCCTTTTTGTCCCATATTAGATAAAATTGATTAGTCATTATTAAAATAATATAACTGGTTTTAGTTCAACAATATATTTAAAAGGTAAACGTTTATATAATGAAATACGAGATTTTAATATGATAGCAATGGCACATATCTTTTTTATAAAAATAATAATCGAAAATACTAAAATAAGCAATAATAAGAGTGTGTGTGTATCTATCTATCTATCTATCTATCTATCTATCTATCTATCTATCTATCTACTATTTTTCTAAGCTAATTAACCATTTCTCTTAATGAATCTTTAACTACCATTAAACTTTCTTATTCATCTTGATGAACTTGTACCAACCTAATTTGATCATTTCTCTTTGATGAATCTTACACCACCTTCAAACTTACTTCTTCATCTTGATGAACTTGTATTTGGCTATTATGACACAAGAAGAAATTTTGAAGAATATATCTGTGACTTAACAAAGATGGTCATATTGCTGCCAACACTTTTTAAATATCCTCTTTTTGATTATTAAACACATAATCGAATACTTACAAAAATTGCGATTAATATTTTATTATTAAATTGAATTGAAATTTAAAAAAAAAAGGAGAAAAACAAAATGAACATCCAAAACAACTCACATAGATGATTGTTATTTATAAATTGGTCATTACAAGATTGTGTGTATGAGCTAAGAGACATGTTATTTATGTAGAAAATATAAAGAGATAGATGTTTTATTTATAATTTACGAGATATAATTAGATGTAATAAATATGAAATTTTAATTACCAAATAAACGCGATTAATGAAACGAATAAAGGAAAAGATTCAAAAAGGAGATAAAAGATAAATACCTCTTAGCCATAAAGAGATGTCACATCACCTGTCTATGCTATCTCTCTCTCTCTCTCTCTATATATATATGTATATATATATATATATATATGTATGTATGTATGTATGTATGTACGTACGTACGTATGTACGTACGTATGTATGTATGTATTAGGAATTTATTAACAAACTTGAGGCTATAGAGAGAGAAAAATTAAAGATGAATGAACTTATTTTGTAACATGAATGACATTTGAGATAATTTGTCTATTAGTTGTATAACTTAATTTTACCCTACATGATCATTTTAGGTGTTTTTCAGAAAACTTCTAGGAAACTCAATGACATTTCTTTTTACTTTGCTATGTTTCTTTCTTATCTGAGCAAATCTAGATATTATCTATGGTTCTTTGTCAAAGCAGTATTCTTTTTTTCTCTCTCGATTATCCGTGCCTTAGTTTTTTTCTTCTCCTTTCTATTTGTGCTCGAAAATACTAGGTCTTTTCTCATCTCTTGCTCTTATTCATAATCTGTATATTTTCTCACTTGAGGAATTACCGAGATAGGAATTCTCAATGGTCGCATAGATATTCTTAGAGTAATGATTTTTAAGTAAATATCAGTAGAAATACGATATTTCTACTTTATAAAAGCATGTTTTATGTCTAAGTCCACAAGCTGATTTTTTTTATATGACTTTCATGAAATTTAAGAAAATTAATTAGAATCCATGTTTAAGAGACACATGCATAAGTTCGTAGGCTTGAATTTCTTTTGATATAATTTCATGATTAAAAATTAATTAGAATTCATGCTTATAAGAGACCAGAAAGAACATTACAATTACACTTAATCATAAAAATGTATTATCATTTTTTTTTTTATTTCTACTATATGGGCTTTGATAATATATTTTTTAAAGAAAAGAATAAAATTTATAAAAGACAATGTGTGATATACAACACGTAAATGATGATTTTTGGATTCTTAAATACTCCTCGATTAAAAGAAAAAAGTATATCTTTTATTAAATACAAAAAGGTAATTGGGCATTCCTAAAAACTATTTATAAGAGAATAGAAAAAGTTTTAGTTTTGTATTGTATGATATCTCCTGTACTGCTCTATTCTATAGGACTTTTTTTCTAAAAGTTGAGGGTCTACTGAAATAGCCTATCTACCTCTGGTGTAGTGATAAGGCATGCGTACATTCTATCCTCCTAATTTTCCACTTTATGGGATTACATTGGGTTGGTATTGTAATAGAAAAAGTTTCATCAGTTTCATGTCACGTATCTGTAAAGTTTAAAGAGATTCTAAAATAAAAGAGAAAGAAGGAGAAATTTTGGGGGAAGAAATTAACAACGAGCAGAACTAAAGTTGAAATTTTGAAAATAATTTTAAAACTTTTTGCATACGACATTTCAACATAGATTCGTCGGATATCAAATCTTTGTTGCATCTAATCCACCATATCATAGATAAAATAAAATTAACACAATAGACACAAATAATATACTACAAACTAAGATTTATACTGGAAATTTAAATAAACACCGATATCACTGTTTTTTCTTCAGTCATGAAATAAACAAGATATGTAAGATTTTAATGAAGATAAACAAAAAATTGACTTTTTTTAATGAAAATTAATAAAAACTGAGAGAAGAATTAAGAAGTCGATGAAGAACTTATCCGAAGTTTTAAAAATTCAAAAAGTAGATGAAGATCGATGTGTGATTTGATAGGAAGTCGAAAGTTAGGAAAAGATGAAACTCAAAGGTTTATTTAATTGTATTAGAGAAACTTTTTAGAAAAGGCTAGTATTCTATTTGTGATAGATATTGAACCACATGTAGAGAAATTAAAAAGCAAGTAACATAATTCTATAGAAATTAAATAAAAATATAGAATAAAATTATAATTATACGCTTGGTATTATTTTTAAATAAGAAACTACCTTTCGTCTAATATAATTTTTGTATATGGTCTATAAATTAATTTAAGTGAATTTTATATGTTTGTTAGTAAAGTAATGGCATAATATTTGAGCTAAAATATAGTTTTAGAAGTTTTGAATTTTAAAATATTAAAAAAACAAAAAAAACATTTGAGATAGTCAGTTATATGAAATTGGAAATTAAATTATGATTGAAATAAAAAGTGATAGAAAAAATATATTAAAACGACGTAGTATAAACCTTAGAAACTTACAGGGTGTAAAAATTCACAATTACGATTTTAATGAATTAATATTACCTCAATTAATTTTTTCAAAAAAAATAAAAAAAATAAAAAAATTACATGATATAAAAAGAATGAGCTCATAAAAATGCAATTATTAGTCTCACGATATTGTATGTGTTTAGAGATTACAGAAAATAAGATAGTCAAGTACATAGTACAATTTATTATTAATTCTTGTACAAATCTTTATAGCCATTGTTTCTCTTTTTATGGCTCTTCTATATAATAAAAAAAAAAATTGGATTGATTTTCACATATCCACTTTTAGTGACTTATTAGAATGTAAACAACAACAAATTTAATATAATTACAAATTAGGCTTGAGGAGTGTAAAATATATGCATTTTTACCTTTTATTTTGATAAGACAGAGAAGTTATTTTCGATAGACTCTTGCATAAATGAAAATTACAAGAATTGCCTCGAAATATATAGTGTTCTTGAACTTTTGACCTTGTTTCTGTTGGTGGGCAAAACTTTAAGTTTAATATGTTTTATCTCATGGACACTTTTAATTTTTAAACTTGGAAGGTTTTTTCCGAAACAAATGGAATCAAAAGTTAAAGATCATTTATTTTTAAAATTATTGAGTGTAATTTCCTGACTTTAGCTTATTGTTTGAATATAGCCAATATTTTGGAAAGTAATTTAAGAATATTCATAACTCATAACATTAAACAATAAAGGAGAGACACGCTCCTTTGCTAGTTAGCTTGACACAACACAATAAAATAGAGAAGACTCATACATAATTAAGGTGTAAAAATTGATAAATTATATTAATTTGATAATTTAAATAAAGAAACAATTTTGGTTATGGTTTGATTTGGATTTGGCTTGATGTTGGAAAAAAATCAATCATAATTGGTTTGATTTGATTTTAATCAAAGAAGCCGATCAACCAAACCAACTCCGAATATATGTATTAATTTTTATAAATATTATGTAATTATAGATACTTAAATTTTTCATAATTTTTGTCTTATAATATGTATTATTTCATGTTTGGACTTAGAATTTTTAATGATCCAAAAAGTTTTATAGGTCAAAGATGCATGTTATTAACTCAAATAACACTCAAATCAAAATCAACTCAATAATCTAACAAAAGAAATGATTTCAACATCAGAAATGACAATAATATTATTACATATCTATTATTTAATTTTGGTAGGTTAATTTATACAGTGAAAACATAATCATAATTTAACAAGTTTGACTGTAATTTTTGGAAGCCCATTTAAGAATGAGGCTTTTAGTCCAACTGGGGCCAAGCCCGCGGGACCATGGGACTTGAGTGAAGTGGGCTGGGCCGACCATGGGCCAAATAAAAATTAATTAAAATAACTAGAAGACTCCAAACTTAAAATCTACTTAAACCATCAGTTTAATGGATGAAATATTATTATTTAATTTATGTTTCTTATTGTGATCTAGTGAAATAGAAGTAGGTCTATCATTTAGCTAATTGTATTGTTACTCATTAACCGTTTAGTTTGCTACAATATATCCATTTTGTTCGACGGCTATCATGTCAAAAGTTATTTAGTTTAACAGAAACTTTATGTCCGACAAATTCATTTTCTTGTATGGTTGTACCTAAGATATTTTGCATAGACTAACAATGATTTATTTGAAGACATACAACTACAAATCTTTATTTAAAGCTAAATTTAATAATTATTAAAAATATTTTTTCTATCACTTTTTATTTCAATCATAATTTAATTTCCAATTTCATATAACTGACTATCTCAAATGTTTTTTTTGTTTTTTTAATTATAATTTAAAATATACTCTTAAAAGTGGGCTGGGCTCAAATACAACTCGCAACCTACATAGTGATGGATAGAGTTTGTTGCTTCATGGCCCATCAAAATGATGGCCTAGCCAGCCCGGAATGCCAAAGTTCAAAGCCCGCTGAGCTGGACTGCTAACCCATATTGACAGCTCTATTTAGAAGTAGGAGTTGATTACTCACATAGATCATACATCTAAAGTAGTAAATGGTGCAAGAAAATTTATTTTTCTTATTTTATTAATTTAATTCAAAAATTAAAAACTTAAAAACTTCAAATTGTATATTTAAATAATATATTTTTAATTAAAAAGAGTGGTGCATATATATCCTTGTTGTTTAATAAATGGTGCATATATATCCTGTCCATCTAACAAATTATGAATATTTACCCTTTTAGTTAACAGAAAGAATAAAGAAAAAGAAATTCTAGAACTGTTTTTTAATTTAAAATATCACTGATTTGGAAAATCAACTCACTCATTTTCGTTACTCCTCCGGATTCGACTAATTCAAAAAGCTCAATCTCTCTTTTATTCAGACCTGATCCAAATTTATTTTATGACTGGTTAAAGAGAGATTGAGTTTTTTCATTTGGGTAGAGTTTCAAGGGGTTAAAAAAATGAGTAAGATAATTTTAAAGTCAAATGAAAATTTTAGAATTGAAAATAAATTTTAAAACTTTTTAAGGTATAATACATAAATAAACACTCAAACTTGGCATCAGTTGGCAAGTACGCCCTCAAACTTTGAGTGTGCACAAGTAGGTACCTTAACTTGTATAAAATTGAACTCATACACACACATGTGTTCTACATGGAAAGTCGTATGAAAAACTTGACTCTGACGTACGTAGAGCTAAAATCTATGCTTCCCAATGGTTAAAATAAAGATATGACTATTATACCCTTAATGAACTCTTCCTATATTATCCTTCAGCTCTACAAATCAAATGCCCACTTAAATCTCTTGTTCTAATTTCTCCACAACTCTTTGTTCCTTTTTCACAATTTTCTACCCATTTCTTTCTAAATACAAATGGCATCTCATTTCTTTTGTTATTGCGGGAAAAGAGCTACGAAAATTTCTGGTCAGTTAATAATCTAGTTTATGCTTGATGGGAAGATGGCTACAGGCGTTGCGTTTTTTAGCTGAATTTCTTTTGTTTAAATTCTTGAGTACCAATGATTTAATTTTTATGGTTCCTTTGTTCTACTTTAACAGGTCTGATGCAAGTTTTTAGGTGATGTGAAATTGATTATATTGAACAATGAAATTGATTATATTGAACACGCTAGAATTGCTATTTCAGACTTATAAAAAGCAATTTAAAAAATACGATGAAGAAAAAGAAAAAGACAGAGGAAGTATCGGTAAAATATAGAACTCAACAGAGAATTTCAGGTTTCGTGAAAGATGTATTTGTATGTATCTAATCAAATAACTTAACTTTTACCCGAATACAAAAATATTTTTAGTTTTATACTACGAATAGAAAATAACAAGTATTGAGAATCTTCTACACTTGAACAAAAGCAAGAATGAACGAGAAAAATCCTAAAATCTCTTATTTAAAATATAATCGAATTTCAAACAAAAATACCCCAGCTAGATAGTTCGTGGCCGGAATTATACTACAAAAATTGCCTAAAAATAAAAGTCAATACCAACAAACAAGATCGATTTAAGATTTATGCCAACTGAGAAGCAATCGTGTGGTGAATGAGTTGCCGCACGATTCTATCACAAATCGGGAGAGAGAGTTAAAAGACCGCATTCCTTGAGAGATTTTTTCCACCCTAAAAGTGTTACAACTGAGGGCTTGAAATCAATACTTTCAGACAACTACCTACCGAGGCATTACATGAAGCATGGCTGCAGCTCAACAAAAAGTCAAGCAAAGTTGTCCCAACCATAAGTTGTGCTGTGATGAGCACTGATGGAGACTTTACAGTCTTTGAATCCCGCAATTAAGTCAATAGTTGGCATCAGGATCGGGGATCTTTTATGTTATAGACTTATACCGATGTAGTAGCCATACTAGACAAAGTTACAAAGATTAGTAGGCTTATATACTGGGGAATCTAAAGTCTTAGGTAATATATATGTAGTGGCCTTAACCATCGAGCAACGACGAAATGAGGAAGAGCGAGACCAAGAAATGGATCATATGAAAATCCGTGTATGGATTTACTTGCTAAGCATTTCCTTGTAGGTTGTTCTAAAAAGGTGAATGTTGTAGGTTCGCAAAGTAAAGCTGATAGACATGTGGAGCCTGGACTTGATTCTGATAAAGAGGCTAGGTATTCAACACATAGGGGGTTTCAGGCTGAATGCGGCCAGCGGAAACCAATGCCTTAAATTCACGGCGGATAACTATTGTGACAAGGCCGGTTATAGAGATCAAGATCAGATCAGGGCAACTGGAAGAACAAGGATGTTTATAAGAATGATCGAAGCGGGCTATATGAGCCTCCTGGAAATCATGATCGGGCTAGTAATGAGGCATGAGTTTCCAAAATGGAAGAGACGTTGGCGAAGGTTTTGCAAAGAGTCGAATCTACCGACTCCGGTGTTAAAGAGATGAAGAGTGATATCTCCAAAATTAGTCAATTCGTGGTATCACATTCCACTGCCATTAAGCAACTTGAGTATCAAATGGGGTAGATGTCCAAAACTTTTAATCAACGGAAGAATGGTACTTTGTCTAGTGACATTGTATAAAACTCGAGGAAGGATGACCAACACATAGATGTCACAACCAAAAGTGGTAAAATGTTGCCTGAACCGAGCCTTATTATTAATGAGCAGATGGAAAATGTATCCTCCGAATAAGAAATTACTGTTGAAAATGATGTTGAATGAGAAGTTCCAGCTAAGTCTGAAAAGACAATAGTTATTGAGGATATTCATGTAGATGCCGAAATCTACAACTGTAAAGCAATTTCGGGGTTAAGGGAAAGGAAAGGAGGTTGAAAATCCTTGGCTCCAATTCCTAGATCCTCACCTCCATTTCCACAGTGGTTGAAAAAGAAAGTGGAAGACGAAAAGTTCCACAAGTTTATGCCAATTTTGAAGTAGCTGCCAATCAATGTTCCTTTGGTGAAAGTCAGAGCAAATGCTTATTTATGCCAAGTTCTTGAAAGAATTAGTTACCAAGAAGAGGACTATCAGTTCTGAACCTATTGATAATCTACATCATTATAGTGCGATTGCTTTGCGCTCGTTGGTCCAGAAGAATACTAACAATATCGACCGAACATACTAAAAGCATTGACTTTCCATCAAAGCAAATATCCCAGTGCATTTACTATTCTATGCACCATTGGCGCGTTCAACTTCGCCAAGGTATTGTAATGAACTCAATATAATAAAGTAAGATTTATTAACCTAACTAAAATCAATGTATTATTGATTCAACTTTAACTCTATCTATGAAGCCTCTATAATCGAAGACAGTGCCAAGACAAAGCTCCCACAACTACCTTAGCTCTACTAAAATAAAATAACTCAATAAGACTGGGACTCTTGAAAGTAGGAGGCCTCACCAAAGCCGAATGAAGTGATATCTTAATGAAGCATTTGTTGTTGATCACGTCTACCTAAATTTGTATCATAATATGATGTAGCACCAAAGGGGGTTAGTACATGAAAAATATGATATGTAATACGTCTGAGTGAAACAACAGTTAAGCAAAAGTATCTGTAGATCAAGAAATAATAAATGACTCAAGTAATGTGACTAAAATAATATGAATGAAACTAAAGCTCGAATGATGCATGAGACACAAGTATAAAAATGTAAAATATTATGCAATGAAACTGCAGTATCAAAATAATTTTTGAAAATACATGTAAAAATGCATAACTTTAACTTGGGAGTTTTTCATAATCGATATCATCATGAATGAGCACATGATGCCCAAATATCTCTTTCAAGCTGGCGTATCCGCCAAAGCCTTTCCAAGGCATAGAACGATCACAATCTTGGATCCATAACATTGAGTCTTACTAGGGATTATCTTTGAGGAGTCACCTAAACATGAAGGGTCCAATCCTATGTTGGCTATGTAGTTCTGGGGATTACGAGTTGTCGAACTCTTGATCCCCGATAAATACCCCAAATCATTATGCTCATATATGCCTTCATCGAGGAAACTTAAAACATCATTATAAAGAACTTTAGCTGTAAATATAATGAATGTTCTAAAAATAATTTTGAGCCTTTCACCAAAACATCATTAAAAACTTGGGATACCTTGTGCTCCAAACATCTCTTTGAAAACTTGTGAGCTCTATGCTCAAAATTATCTCACGAGTTTCAAAACGGGACTTCATTTTATCTTTGAAAATCAAGCTAAAAAATCACATGTTCCTTCTCAGTATCTCTTCATGAAAACTCTTTTAAAAATTTGCTTGCTTTACGAAAATAATGCAATTAAACTCAAATCACAATTCTTTAAAATCATGACTTTGAGTAAATGGGTTCATGAGATAAGAGACATGAACCAACTTCAAGAATCAAGAATCAAGAGAGTAAAATCAACAATCAATAGAGTAGAATTACAATCAAGAGGTATTAATAAATAACTCAATATAGCACTGAATTATGAAAATTCAACATATAATATATAAGAAAAAATTCAAGAATTGGGTAAAACTCTACTTTAATATCAATGATTTCTTGCATAGATGAAGATAAAGATGATTAGAAATTATTACTTAGTTTAGCCTTTTACATACCTTGAATGAAGAACTTAGACTCAAGCTTGAAGAACCCTAAGTTGAAGAAGATGATTTCAGCTCTGCTCTATGACTTGAGAGCTTAATGATCTTTAATCTTATGTTGTGATAGGGAGGAATGAGACTTTAGAATAATAAAATCCTTAAATATAATTTTTAGAAATTCCAAAACATTTTAGTTTAGGTACTTAAAACATAAAAAATTACTTAATAAAATCCATGGAATCTCTAATGTGGAATTTTGACTCCCCGGCCCAGCTTGACGCACTTGTCGCCATACCTTTCATGGTGACTGATAGTGATTCACTAAAGTGCTCATAACATTTTACTTCAAACTCCAATTGATGAAAGGTTAGATGTGTTGGAAATAAGCCTCAATGGACTTCAATTTTATGGGTTGAATCACCCAAAAATACTTCATAAATTGGGAGTAATGATCATTTAAAGTTGACTCTTGTAAGAACTCATACGAAAACTCAATCGGTAAGAAGTCTCTCTACTCAACTTTGTGCTAGAGGTTCCTTATAATCTTAATTTGTATCTGATGCACTTTTCACACTTAAGAATTAATCTTAAACTCGCATAAAATTTATTGGGTTCGTATCTATCCATATATCTAGAACGGCTTCAAACTTAGTCTAAAAATTTGAGGCGTTACAATATCTCTGCTTTGGGATCATTTGTCCTAGAATGAAGGCCATGAACATAGATAGGATCTAACCCTAAAACTTTCTAACAATACTGGTAGTGTTCCTTCATTGGCGGAACTAACTCAATTTTCTAAATGTTTTCAGTAGACTAGGAACACTATCACGAGTCTCACTGGACATTTAATGCAAAGACCTAAAGAACGACATGGGAACATGGATTTGGCCCCTATTAGCCTTGAAACATGGGAGTAAGGATATGACTTCTTCTTCCTTAAGGACAATGATCGACAACCCTTAATCTAGAAATAACTTTTAACTACACCAATCTCTCTGAATGACACACTTATCATTTACAACTTATAATCCTCAACTGTTCTCATATTAATACTAAAGTCTGATCTAACAACAAGGTCTCCACCACATTCAAGCCTAACTCAACTAAATCTCTTGTATCTCAAGTTATCCCCCAAGAATACTATTTCTTCTTTCATCATGAAAATCACTCCAACCTTGAGCTCTAATAAAGAGTCACTAGTCACACAATGCAATGGTCCACATGTATCATCACAACATTCAAGCGTATCACTATAATCATCTTATGGCTTCTCTATAGCTTACATCATCTAAGAATTCTCCCATATTCCCTAGAATATCTAATAACCGCAACTTCAAGGAATTTCTACAAAGAGACACACCAAAATCCTTCTAACTACTACACATGACCAATCCTTACATCACATTTCATCCACACTTATAATCTAAACTGAAACTAGTACACCAATTGTCATCAAAGAATATCTACTTTCTCCCACCCCTTCCTTACTTAGATTATTTTACTACTATATCAAGTCAAAAAGAGGATCACTAAAAGAATCGATTATGAGTATTAGGAATACAAGGGATACAACTCAATCAGGACTTATACTTAGCATGACTTTGTCACTTGAGGTGAGGTCTAAGGAATCAAGTGCAATAGGGTACTAGTACTTTCACATATTGGCATAGCTATATACATGGTTAGAAGGATTATTTTGAGCATACACATTATAACCACCATTACCATTATGGATGAATGTACACAAGGCTTAGAGTATGAATTCAAAAGTACGAATCTTTCAAGAAATGTAATATTAGCATATACATAATATTGCATGATTTTATTAGCTGTTAAGCAAGTATATCTTAAGGACCAAATTATAGAACCGGCATACCGCGAGACGTGAGCTTATATATATGATGAGTCTCATAACATAAAGTTAGGTTTTGGAATCATTTAGTAAAACTGGGATCGCTATCTCAGCGGTTGCTTCATTTTAGGAATTTGAGATACGGGTATGCATAGAGTATTTGGAACTTAGACATGGTAATAGAATAAATACATAAAACATGAGTGGAGTATCATGTTGATTGATGTTCAAGGAATAAACTGATAAGAATGGATCAACATCCCATAGTTACTACTCCAGGACTTCTTCACAATTGGAATCTCAATACTTGACTTGCTCCTAAGCTTATCATCTCCTCTTGTAATACCCCAAAACTTTTCTAATTGTAGACTAAACATTTCAAGAGAATTTAGAGAAAACTAGAAGAATGCCTTAGAATGATCGAGAGAATGAGCTGCGGTCTCAATGACTCACAAAGGCCGGGTCAGCAGGTCTGGTTCTCGGGAAACTCCACAAGACAGGGAATGAAACCCTTGTGAGAAACAATGAGTCATCCTGTCAGTCGTGGTTTCCTAGCTCGTAACTCTTCAGACTCCCACGACCAATCAACGAGTCGCTGTCGGGCCAACGATCCATTGTTAGAGTCATCGGGTGAAATCCTCGAAATCTCTTCCAGTAAAGATGAGAGGAAACACTGACTCATTATTTCCCACAACGAGCTGTTGTTAGCACTTGGGTCATGTCAACTTGTATTATTTTCAGAAAATATTTTTAGGTGAGCTCTAACGACCGGACACGACGACCCGCTGGTTCAACCAATGAGTCGTTGTGTCACTCGTTGTCAAGCTTACTAGTTTCCTATCCAGTGGCCACGGGCGAACCAACGATCCGCTGGTTTATCCAAAGAATCATGGTGACCCCAAGCTGCATCCACCTCAATATCCTAGGGCAGCGGAACACACGAGAGGTCCCAATGAGTCGTAGTCTCAACCAACAACTCGTTGAGTGACCCGTCGGGACCCTATCGGCCAGTTTTCAGATTTAATTGCAGGTTACTTTTGTAATTTTCCACCTACTGAGTCCCCAAATTACATCATTCCGGGTTTAATCGTGGTTTTAGAGGGGAAACCGACAATTTCTCTCTCTTTTTTTTTCATCTTTTAAATAGTTAGAACGTGAAAGTTTCTTTCAAAAAGGCTCGTGAAAGCAGAAGTTAAGGAGACCGATCCTTCTCATTTTTTCAAGGAATTTTCTAAGGATTTTCATCACCATGTAAGGAAAATTCAACAAGGGAATAGTCCTTCCCTTGTGTCCCCAAAATCTTCTATCTTCTACGCTCTAGCCCCGAAACTTTCGAATTTGAAGAAATTATATGTCATACTTCATTTAATTCATGTGGAATATTATTTATGTTAATTGTAGATACTTTTCAACAAAAGTTTGTGATTATATTGAAGCTTGTCCCTGTAAACTAAATTCTAGCCTTAGATCTTGAATGCAGAAAAACTAAAGTCTTGCATAAGTGATTAATATTGAAATTAAGCTGATTCTATCAGTAATTCTATATTATTAGTATGTATTGAAATATCGCCGAATGTATGTCAATTTAGTTCAATAATGTTAGAATACTCAATACTACTCGTAAATGTCACCATCGGGGCCTTGACTACGTAAATTCTCGAGGTGTCAATAGTGCCTCCCAATTATCAGAATTAGACTCAGTATCAGATTTTAGTGGTTCTTTAGGCAGTCAAGACACTTTAGATAAGCATCTCCCGACTGCCTTAGGACCCCATATTTAGATTACAGATTTTTCTATAGACGGTTACGACACTTCCAAATAAGAAGCTCTAAATCCAGCTTTAGAATCCAATAGGAGAATCCGGTCCGATAAGACTCTCAGGGTGCTTCTAGACAGGTATTCCTGACTTAGCATTAGCCCCAGTTTCAAGTCATTAGCTTAGTAGTCATCAAGGACTATCCAGAGGAGCAAGACTTAGCACTGAGCAGATTTCACTGGAGGCCCATCGCACCCGGTGTTCCCAAAACTACGCTGCTACTATAGGATATATTTTTATTGTCCTATACTATGACTTGCATCACCAGTTCATGCCTTTATAGCTTTGGCAGCGTATATTGGGTCCTACTGGATGGGGTGTATACATCGAACTCCACGTTTAGCTCGCATGGTTATATGTCGGTTATAGACTTCCACTAGTCAACACTTCGCCCAATCTCCAATTAGTTAGTTCATCAATTTAGTAAAGTATATCATATTAGTATATCAGATTTAGGGCATGTCCTTGACCATTAGATAGGGTCATTTAGACCATCTCAGTTTATTATAGTTATTCAATTCTCAACATTTTCAGTTGGTCATTAAATGTCTTTTTAGTTTAGTTATTTCATTCCATATGTATGGTTTCTCTCACTTACTTAGTACATTCAAAGTACTGATGCATACCTTTTATGCTGTATCATTTTATGATACAGCTGCAGGGTCTCAGTCATAGCCTTGTTAGCTGATCACTCTCAGAAGATTCCAGCTGCACCATTGGTGAGTCCTCATCTTTCGAGGAAGAGGATTATTTAATTCAGTTCTATTTCATTTTATTTATACTTGAAGTTGGCTGGGGGTTTGTCCCAGCAACTCATTAGTTGTAGTTGGTTTTCAGCCACAAATATAGTTTCAAACTTTCAGATTTATTTCAATTGTTTTTAAACTTTATGATTTAGCTATATTTTGATAATTGTTTTGTGTTCTTACTTTAAAGCTTCCACTATATTTATTTACTCAAAGTGTCAGTGTTATGATAGACCATGGGTTGACTTGGGGTTACTTGTGATTCCAAGTATCGTGTCCCCTCCAGGGTGTAGACTCGGGGCGTGACACCTCTTTAGCTCAAGAGTCAACATTCTAAGTCGTTGAACCTCTTCTCTAAACTGGGATATAATCAAATAACTCTTGTGGGTGGGGGTATGTCACGCGCTGAGTTTACACCCTAGATGGAACATGATACTTGAAGCCACAAGTGACCCAAAGTCAACCCGTGGTCTATCTTACACTGGCACTCTGAGTAGAAAAAATACATACAATGGAATTTTTAGCAAGAATATAAATATTTGATAGAAATATACTAAATCATAATACTAAAATAATAGAAAAAACTACAAGACTGTGAGAAAACAACCAAGTCTGAAAATTGAGACTGAGTCTGAAAGCCACTAGGTCTGACGAACTGCTGGGAGAAACCCCCAGCTAGCTCTAAATCAACTGAAAGAAATGAAATCATAACTCAGACAATAAATCTTCTTCCTCGGAGGATGAGGACTCACCAATTCGCAAAGTTGAGGTCTTCGAGAAGTAAACAACTAACGAAGCTGGGACTGTGATCCTGCAGTTGTATCATAAAAGGATACAACATAAAAGTATGCGTTAGTACTTTGAATGTACTGAGTAAGAAAGAGTAATGTAACACAATGAAATAAACAATAAATAAAAGCTTAACTGGAAGACATGCAATAACCAACAGAATCTACTGAACTGAAATAACTGAAATGCTGAGGTGGTCAAGAAGACCCTGTCTGATGGTCAAAACATGTTCTAAGTCTGGTATACTATTTAGGACTGAAATGGTCTGACTAGTGGGAGATTCTATAACCGATATGTAACCACGTAAGCTAAACGTGGAGTCCGATGTATACACCCCACTGATAGAACCCAATATACCTTGCTAGGGTATAAAGGCATGAGCTGGGTGATCATGAAAGTTTGGGGCCAAAATAGGCTAATAAATACTGTAACCTACGCTAGCAACGTAGTTCTGGGAACTTGGGTGCGCTGGAACCCCGGTCTGCTTGGTGCTAAGTCCTGCTCCCACTGGAATTCCTAAGTTGATAGATCGAAGTTGGGGTCCAAGACTAGTCAGAGATATATAACTAAAAGTACCCTGAGAGTCTTATCGGACAAGATTCTAAAACTGGGTTCTAGACTGGTCAGAGCTACTTATCTAGAAGCATCGTAACTGTCTAAGAACAAATAGTAATCTGACTGGGGTCCTACCGCTAGTCAGAGCTATCTGTCTAAGTGTCATGACTTCCTAATGGACAATAAACTGAGTTATGGATTTGATTTTGATAACTAGCAAGTGATATTGATACCTCGAGAATTTTTGTATCCAAACTGATCAGTTTTGACATTATTCTGGCCAACCCGGAGGTTGCTAAAAATCTGACTAAGTCGAGGCTGACATTTCTGATTATATAAACTTTCTGACTGAAATTTTCTAACATACAGTTGATTGAGTTTCTAACACATACAAATATTATAGAAACCCCTAACTCTGAAAGATTCAAGCAATTTTCGATAATTCGATGCTTATGCAAGATTCTATTTTCTATTTTCAAGAGTTAGGGCTAAAATTCACATTCAACGGAATCGACATCATTTGAGTTACAATTGGTGGTAAACATCTAAAATTAGACTAGAATAATATTCCTCAAGAATTAAACAAGGTCTAATAGCTATATCTTCACAATAAAAAATTCAGGGCCAGAACTGATAGTGAACTGAGGAAGAGTTTTAGGGGACACAAGGGAAGAACAATCCCCTTGTTGAATTCACACATACCTGACTGAAAATTTCCCGGAGAAGGAAGCTTGAATCTGCATCAATGAGTGTGAAACCCTAATCTGGCCTGAGAGTTCTTGAGAGAAAACTTCGATCGTTTTCTAAAAGTTTACATGGAGAATGAGGGGGAAAACCGTTCAATCCCTCTAATATCTTTGAAATTTTACCTAAAAAGATGTAGCTTTGGGACTAAATAGGTAGGAGATTACAAAAGTAACCCTAGGCTAAAATCTAAAATCTGGTCGATGGGGTCGCCACGAGGGACCTAACGACTTGTTACTACCACTCATGAGTCGTTACATCAATCGTCAAGTATACTGTCCCAAGCTTCACTTGGGACTCCTGAAGGGCCACCTCATGAGTCGTTACTGGTGTCCACAACTCGTGGTCACTGCCCACTATATTGGCCTTACTTAGATGGTAAAGGAAACTCATATCATAATCCTTGAGTAACTCCAACCATCTCCTTTGACGCGAATTTAGGTCCTTCTGGGCAAACACATATTGTAGGCTCTTATGGTCCGTAAACACATCTACATGGATCCCATACAAATAGTGTCTCCAAATCTTCAATGCAAATACCACCACCGCCAATTCAAGGTCATGGGTCAGGTAATTCCTTTCATGCACCTTCAGATGCCTGGAAGCATATGTTATAACCTTGTCGTGCTTCATCAATACACAACCAAGACCGATCCTCGAAGCATCGCAATACACCACAAACCCATCAGTACCCTCAGGTAGGGTTAACACCGGTGTTGAGGTAAGTCGGGTCTTCAACTCCTGAAAGCTCCTCTCACAAGCCTCCAACCATTGGAACTTCACTTTATTTTGGGTCAATTTGGTCAATGGCGCTATGATAGATGAAAAATCCTCAATAAATCTCCGAAAGTACCTGGCTAAACCCAAGATACTCCTGATGTCTGAAGGATTCACCAGTCTAGGCCAATTCTTCTCCGCTTCTATTTTCTGAGAGTCCACCTTTATGCCCTCACTTGACACCACATGGCCCAAAAATGCCACTGAGTTCAACAAGAACTCACACTTGCTGAATTTGACATATAATTGGTGATCCTTGAGGGTCTGTAGCACCACCCTCAAATATGTAGCATGCTCCTCCTCGCTTCGAGAGTATGTATATCAGGATGTCATTGATAAACACGATCACGAACATATCTAAGTATGGCTTGAACACCCAGTTCATCAAGTCCATAAAGGCTGCAGGAGCACTCGTTAGACCAAAATACATAACTTCAAACTCATAATGACCATACCGCGTCCTGAAGGCTGTCTTCGGGATGTCACTCTCCCGAACCCTGAGCTGATGATATTCGTACCTGAGATCTATCTTCGAAAAGCACTTGGCACCCTGAAGCTGGTCAAAAAAACCATCAATACTTGGAAGAGGATATCTGTTCTTGATGGTGACCTTATTCAATTGCCGATAATCAATACATATACAAAGAGAACCTTCTTTCGTTCGGACAAAGAGGACTGGTGCACCCCATGGGGATTTTCTTGGTCTAATGAACCCCTTATCTAAAAGGTCTTTCAACTTCTCCTTCAATTCCTTTAACTTGGCTGGAGTCATTCTGTAAGGAGGAATAGATATAGGCTGCGTATCAGGAAGAAGGTCAATACCAAAATCAATCTCCCGCTCGGGAGGGATTCCCAGTAGATCATCTGGGAACACTTCTGGGTACTCACATACTACTGGGACTGACAGGAGAGTCGGGGGCTTGGACGTAGCATCCTTAACCCTAACTAGATGGTATATACAACCTTTAGAAATTATCTTTATGGCCTTAAGATAGGAAATGAAACGACCTACAGGCACAACTGAAATACCCTTCCATTCTAAGGTTGGTTCACTCAGAAATCCGAACTCTACTACCCAGGTTCTACAATTAACTAAGGAATAACATGCAAATAGCCAATCCATGCCTAGGATAACATCAAAATCAGTCTACTAAATCTGCTGAGGTGATTTTCTAAAGAACTGTAATTGGGGAATCTCTATACACCCATCTAGCTATAACTGAATCACCGACTGGAGTAGAGACTGAGAAGGGTTCTGAAAAGATTTCGAGACTGACTTCGAAACTACTAGAAATGTAGGGCATCTCAAAAGACAAAGTATCCCCTAGATCTAACACAACATATACATCAAGATGGAAAACTCATGACATACCAGTGACTATATCTGGGGAGACCTCCTGCTCCTGGCGGGATGATAGGGCATAAAATCTATTTTGGCGTTGTGTGCCACCTGTGCTAGTAGAAGCCCCCTACTGAGCGGGGCGTGTTGGTGGAGCTGCTGAACTGGAAGCTGGGCCTCGGCCTCTATCATGGCCCTGTCTAGCTGATGGGCAATCTCTGAGCATATGTCTGGGCTTCCTGCACCCGAAGTAAGCACCTGTACCTGCCAAACACTGGCCCTTGTGCCTCCGACAACACCTGTCGCAAACTGGGATACTGGAATCTACAGGCCTGCTACTCTGACCCCTAGAGCATGATGCTCATCCTCTCTGGTCGTGCCTAGTTCTTGATGGAACACTCAATGCTGAAGATACTGGGGCTGAAGATCTCTGGTGGGACTGTTGTCGGTGCCCACCCCCTGGTCTTGGTTGAGAGAACTATAGCTGTCTATCCTGGTCCTATTGGCCTCTCTCTCCCTCAGATGCGCCGCCTCCATCCACTGGGCATACAAACTATCCGAGGAAAATCCATATCCTGATGGAGCATGGCGGTTCTGCAATCCTTGTCTAGATAGTCCGCCACCCCATGAACAAACCTGCTCACTCGAGCCCTCTGATCAACCACTAACTCTAGGGTGTACTTTGACAGACGAGTGAACTCTAGGGCATATTCCTGCATTGTTTCTTCCCTTTTTTAGATTCACGAACTTGTCCGCCTTCAGCTCCCTCATCTCACGAGGGAAGAACCGATCTAGGAAAGCGACATGAAACTCATCCCAACTAATAAGGCCTGCTCCGACTGCCCTACAATCCTTCCACTATTTAAACCAAATGCTTGCGACCACCTTCAACGGATACGAGGCCAAATCAATACACTCTTCTCCAGTCACCCCCATGACCTGGGTGATCTTTAAAATCTCATCAATAAACTCATGTAGATCCTCATCCACCTTTGACCCAAGAAACACTAATGGGTTCATCCTTAGGAAATCTCTGACTCGTGCTACCGCTGCATTCCCATTCTACGGAACATACTCCACTGCCTTTTGGTTAACTTGGGAGGTCAAAGCCTTTGCTAGCATCTTAAGGGCTACCCTGAATTCAGCATAGGCAACCGGCTCCGGTGCACGGTGTTCATGGGCTGGTGGGGCTTGTTGGTGCCCATATCCATTGCCATTCTCGTGGCCATTTCCATTCCCATTTCTTCTACCATTAACTCTACGGGGAGGCATGATATTGCAATCTAGAATAGCACTAGTTAGAAGGATAGAGAGACATTTCACCGCATGACATAGATCATGAAAGAAGGGAATATCTCCTAAATGTCTCATAACCTCTTCTTCATAAGTATGGCATGCTTAACACCCATGAAAAAGACTCTACTTAATGCGGCTTTCAGACACCCTAGGATACTTCAAAACCTATGGCTCTAATACCAAGTTTGTCACGACCCAAACATAGGCCCAGATCGAGACATGGGACAAGGAGCCCCGAGAGACTCCAAGTCGATCCATGACATGAACATACATCTAACCCAATCAAATAAAGTAGAAGACTTAACATAATAACATAGCGGAAGTCTAATCATAACATAACATCAGCACCAAAATTCACTTCATACATAGCTGATTAGTATATATAGTCCTAAATCCTTTAACATATCTGATGGGTTGATGGGACAACACCCCCAACTAACCCGACAAGTCTGAAAATTAAAAATACAAAGATAACTGATAATGAATAGTCCTCGGGAGATGAGGACTCACCACTGAAGCTAGATGCTAACTCCGGAAACTGGCTAGTGAAGGAGATGAGTCTGAAGATCAGAGCCTGTATCATAAAATGATACAACATAAAGTATGCGATCAGTACATGAAATGTACCAAGTATGCAAAGTAAGTAAAACCGCTTAAATAAGTAAAAGTCATTTTAAACATGCATAATGTAAAACATAATCAATATAAGAAAATGAGAGTAGGCTTGCATGCTATTTTCTAAAATAATGATCTGAACATAACTGAACATCAAAACTCAATCGAATGACTCAAAGCTGAAATATGATAATCATAAGTAAAACTGAACATTAGATCAAACCTTCTTTAGAACATATATATACACACACACACACATCATGAATGATAACATGCATAACTGAAATCATGAGGAATAATGGGAGACTCGTCATATAACCGATATTACCATGATAGATCTTACGTGGTCCCGACTATCACACTCAAGTGAGAAGAGCCGTCTAAAGCCTTGCTGATGAAGGGTGTACTCAGGCACTTCATAGACATATTTTTCCCGTACTTTACTATGTTTTAAAAATAAATTTATGTGTGTTTGCATGTGTTTATGTTATATATTTGTGAAATTAGCTAACACATGTGATTAGATATTTTCAGGGCTAAAAGGATGGATTTGAATGTATTTAAGGCTTATGGAATGAAGATGAAAAAGTAGGAGTGAATAATAAAAAGGTTGAAGTTTGGCACTAGGATGGCACATAGCCGCACGACAAGGAAGCAGCTTGCGCATACTGCCAGGCACGAGGCGCCTTCATCCTGGCACTACTGGCCACGTGACGCAGCAGCAACAATGTCGCAATGGCAGGAGCGACATGGCCTACCTTTAGCCGGCGTGCAGTGCATGAGGCATCGGCCTGCCCAGTTTCATGAGGTGTGCGACACGGCACTGGCAACACGACATTGACAAGGGCGACGCGCAAGGCTCCAAAAAGGTCAAAAATTGGATTTCCTACTTCAACTAGGAAAAGGAACATCAGAGTCAAGTCAAATTCAACAAGGAACAACGAAAGCACAAGTCTACTACTATTAAATAACCTTTTATTTTTATGTAATTAAGGGGAAGGAAGTATCAAGTTTTAAGTTTGAAGTAGAGATTAGAAGCCAGGATTTTAGACAAGTCTTTTTGTCTTAGAAGTTTTCGACATACTTTGAGACGATTTTTAAGTTCTTCTTCTTTATTTTTGCAATAATCAAGTGAGTTTCTTCCTTTCCTTCGTTGTAAGTATTAATTTATACCTTTGTCTATGAATGCCATGAATTTACTTATAATTTGAGAGGCTTGAATTTACTTATAATTATGAGAGGCTAAAACCTCCATAACTAGGGTTGTGGAAACCATGACTAATAGACATATAGGAAAAATACTTAGTGATTCTTAAATGGAGTTTATGCATGTATTGTTTTTTCCTTCGTTTTAATTGTTTCTTAATGGTTGCAAACGTTGGAATTTGCCTTATTCTTACTTACCGGATCAAGGGGTGATGAATGGGAAAATGGATTAACAACAGAGATTTGAGGCTATCAACCCTCATCTAATAGCTTGACCTTGTCCGGAAATAGCTAATCTGATATCAAAGGTAAGGGTTAGTCAAGTATACATCCGCATACGGACCAAGTTGCATGGTGATAATCATCTAAATAGGGGACCAACTATTTAGGTGAATTTAACTTAATGATGTTGCATGCTATGCACCAGAATAGATCACTAGTATAAAACACCTTGTGGTTATGAAGTCATGGGGAACACTTACCCTAGTTAGTTGCATTAATTTGAAATCAACCTTCACTTTCGTTTCAACGACATTGTTTGTTACTTTTATAAATTTCCCCCCTCTTAGGAGTTAATCGACTTAAAAGCTTAAATACCAGCATTCTTCTATATCCTTCCATATTTCCTATGGGATCGACCCCAAACTTTGTTGGTTTCTATATTTGGCATCAACTGTGTTATATCTCATTACGAGGTGTAATTTGGGCGACATCAAATTTTGGCGCCAAATTCGGGAAATATAGTTTAGGATTAGATTAATTGCTTGTGTTTAACTTTTAGTCTTTATTTCCTTTTTTGTTTTTCTTTTATTTTCTGACGTGTCACAGGACAACGTGGTGAAACAAGCGGCCAAGATGTGACCACGGTCTCAACAGGCATCTTGATGAAGTCTGAGTAATCAAGATACCTGTGTCGTGCCGCGACGTTAAATCACTCGCTACTTAGGAGACCAACCATTTAAGTTAAATTAACTTACTGATATTGCATGCTAAGAACCGGAATAGATCACTAGTATAAAACACCTTATGGTTATGAAGTCATGGGAAACACTTACCCTAGTTAGTTGCATTAATTTGGAAACAACAAATAATTTCTCAACATTGTTATTTATTACTTTTACAAATTCCCCCTTAGGAAATAATTAACTAAAAAGCTTAAGCACTAGTGTTCTTCTACATCCTGCCGTATTCTCTGTGGGATCAATCCCAACCTCTAGTTGGGTTATTTATTGACAACGTCCCCTTCATACTTCGTAAGGAGGTGTGGTTTGAGCGTCATCAAAAAGTGGCATCGTTGCCGGGGTTTGCTTTACTATTGGTTCTTATTTTTTTATTTTTCTTTTGTTGTTTTGGTTGCTTAACAGGTCTTAGGTTTGTGCATGCCTGATCCTAGGAACCAAGAAAATCCCCTGGTTCCAATTGATCACGAACTTGAGCAGACGTTAAGAAACCTGAGAAGAATGGCCAACATCCAAGAGCAGGAAATCGTGGACCAAGCCACAGCAGGAATGTTGGCTGAAGAGCAAGCTCGAGCTAGAGATCGTGAGTTAGCTTGAGTTTCTAAAGAGCAACGTCTAGCTGCAGAAGCAGTGCGAGCTAGACGACCCAGAGGTCCAGAACACCAGAGACACCAGTATTTTGATGAGGATGATGATGCTGATATAGACGAAGCTGGTGCCACTAGTGCTATAGTCCCTCCTCCTTTGCCTGTTGGGGCAAAGTTTGACATTACTAGTGCAATGATCCAACTGCTCAATATGAAGGGAATATTTGCAGGTCATGCATCTGATGATTCCCACGCTCACTTAACAAATTTCGTGGGTATATGTAAGGTATACAAATAACTGAGAGTGAGCCAGGACGCAATCAGACTGAGGTTATTTTCATTCTCACTAGGAAGTGAGGCAACGATGTGGTTGGTTGAGCTGCCGAATGATTCAATCACTGCTTGGGGGGAACTTAAGAGGGATTTTCTTAGAAGATTCTTCCCACCATCCAAGGCGTTGTAGTTGAAATATGAAATATATAACTTCAGACAACTAAATTTGGAGGCACTTCACGAGATCTGGCTGCGTTTCAACAAAACTCTCAAAAGGGTGCCAAATCACAGCATTCCATATGATACATTCTTGGAGATGTTTTATAGGAATCTGAATGCCAACACCAAGACGGTGGTTGATATCGTCTCCGGAGGAACCTTTATGAGCCACACTTATGCAGAGGCTGCAGAGCTACTAGACAGGATCACCAAAACCAACCGAGCTTGGCACACTAGAGAGTCGGAGATTCCAGATGGTTCTTATGCGGTTGGTATGTCTGCAAAACATAGGAGAAAAGATGAGGAGCGTGGTCAATATATTGCAGAGATTAATACCACAATGGGATTGATGGCCAAGCACTTGATTGGAGTCGGAGCAAAGAAACTAAATGTTGTGGGTTCTCAGGGAAACGCCCCGAGAAATGATGGATGTGAATCCGAGTCTGAGGAAGAAGCTAATTATTAAATGATCAAAGGGTGGGTTTCCGGACCAACACCCAAGGGTCTAACTAAGACTCTTGGCGTCAAGGTCAAGGGAACCAAGGTCGGAACTTTTACAAGGATAATAATTACAATCGGGGCCAATACAGAGATAATGGAGACTAGAAGAAGCGCGATGAGTTCAAAAATAATAGAAGCGGTCTGTATGTTCCCCCAAGAAACCGTGAGCCAGAGTCCAGTGGTTCAAGGGTTGAGGACATGCTATCCAAAGTACTCAAGCAGATGGAGACAATAGATGGCCACTTTAAGGAGCTCCGTGCTGATATTTCTGGTTTAAATCAAAGGGTGGAGTCACATGCTATGGCTATCAGGCAAGATTGAGCAGCAGATGAGTCAGATATCTGTTGCAATGAATCAAAGGCAGGAAGGCACAATTCCCAGCATCACAGTGCAAAATTCGAAAAATGACAGTCATTGCATGGCAATCACTACTAGGAGTGGGAAGGCAACAGTTGATCCTCCGAGGCTGGTTGTAGTTAAGGAGTCAGAAAAGCCTGTCTTGATGAATGATGACAGTGTAGAGGATGTCGAATACCCAACTTTAGTTGGAGATTCAGATGTGAAAACTACTCCAAGTAATGCAAAGGAGCAAGGAGCTGCCCATGAGAAGGAGAAAGAGGCACAACGAAAACTTACATCGATCCCTAGACCTCCTCCTCCTTATCCACAGTGTTTGAAGAAGAAAGCCGAAGATGGGAAGTATCAAAGATTTATCTCTATGCTTCAGCAGTTGTCGGTGACCATCTCATTAATTTTGGTACTTGAGCAGATGCCTGGATATGCAAAATTCATGAAGGACCTCATCCCCAGAAAAAGGACTGTGAGTTTTAAACCTGTTGATAATCTGCATCACTGTGGTTCCATAACTACACGGGTCCTAGCTTAAAAGAAGGAAGAACCAAGTGCTTTTACTATACGTTGCACCATTGGGGATGTTGAGTTTGCAAGGGCTCTTTGTGACTTGGGAGCTAGCATAAACTTGATGCCGCTAGAAGTGTTCCAAAAGTTATGCTTGGGAGCCCCCACATCGACCACTATGCAGCTACTGATGGCGGACAAAACCGTTAAAAAGCTGGTGGGGATCTTATTTGATGTGCTTGTTAAGGTGGACAAATTTATATTCCCATCAGACTTCGTGATTCTGGACTGCGAAGTCGATTCTGAGGTCCCCATCATTTTGGGGCGACCATTCCTTACAACTGGTAGGGCCCTAGTAGATGTGGAGGCAGGTCGGTTAAAATTCAGGTTAAACAAAGAAGTGGTCACCTTCAACATTAGCTAGACCATGAAACAGCCAAGGGAATTCAACATAGTCTCAGCACTGGAGGACGGAGACGAATTACTTGATGAATTTTGAGTAGTCAAGAGACTTGCGTCATGCCGCGACGTTAAATCAGGCGCTACTTGGGAGGCAACCCAAGATAAATTTTTTGTTTTTATGTTTTTGTTCAAGTGTGCAGGTGATAGCTCTTTGAGCATGAAATACATAGATGGGGGAAGTTGTTCTTACCCCCACAGACGATGAGGAGTGGAGGCCCAGGGAG